>JAPYZR010006667.1:0-10374 GCA_030522945.1 Trichopria nigra
TAAAACAATTTCTATTTTTATGACACTTGTAATCTAAATGTTTTTGTGGTCGCTGATTACAAATCTGAAGTCAGATTTGGAAAATTCAAAATGGCGGATGAAATTTTGAAAAATCAATCACAATTATTTGAAACTTGTTACTCGGGGGTTTTTGAGGTCGCTGATTACGAACCTGAAGTCAGATTTCAAAAATTCAAAATGGCGGATCCAATATTGCGATTGAAATTTTTTAATTATATTGTTCATACATTTCTCAAAGGATGCAGAAAATAAGTCATTATATTTTACAGCCCTATGTTGTCTAAATTCAAGTTTAGGCGATGGAATAGGGAATTTTTTAGTGCGATTTCGTGTGAATAACAGCAATAACAGTTTTCAGTGATTGATCGAACAAAGTTGTACGAAATGAGTAAAGAAAGCAGTCGTTTAGTCCTCCTTCAGGTCGAATCTCAGGATTATAATTAAATTGACATCAACTAAATCATAGTATAATCATCAGATATAAGAATGATTGAAAAAGTGAAAATTGAACTTGTATATTAAAATTTGAATACATTTAAATGGTAGTATTTTATAAAATAATATCCAACAATAACTGCTTTTGTATGGAAGTGATTAAAACTTCTTCTGGATTTGCTAGAAAATGTATCTTTTTTTAATTTCTTTTAATTCCATTAAAAATGGAATAAAAAAATGTTACTTTTAATTTTATTGAATCCAGCACTGTTATTTATAGGTATAATAAGTGTACATTAGTAAAATGAGAACATATTTATGTATATCCAATCCCAAATCTGGAATTTAAAAATATAATAATTTGGAAATTGTTTGGAAATTGCTGTTATATTGAATATTTAATGAAATACGTCCATTTAAATTTGTTCAATTTAATATTTATTCTTTCCAATTTCTTTTTTTTACTTACTGAAGGGTGGTCGGCAAAGCAACTGCCGATCATATTAATAATCGTTAAAATATTGCGTGCTAATAGTTATCATTGTTATTCTCGAATGTTTTAACGAGTATTTTAATTGGTTCTTAAACGCGAAGTACAATTATTGTAATTGAAAAATATTAAATACTTAAAGTTAAATAGAAGTTTAATATTTTATAGAGTCGAACTGGAAACGCGAATGATTCACTGCTGAATATTGATAAACGCATTGGAGCGAGTTATTCTTCCAATATTATAAAAAAAAAATCGCAATTTCCGCGAAATTAACCATTTGTTCCAATAACAACGTAATTAAACTAATTACAATTAATACTTGAATTAAGAATGCTTGTAATTGTAATTCAGTTTACTGAAACAAAATACGTTTCCACGAGATTTATTCAATTATATAATTCGAATAAATGCACCAATTGCATCAAGCCGATTGAGGAATCAATTGAATTCACTTTTTACAACCACAGTCAATTAACCAGTTGTAATAATTCAATGCGATATTGATTAATTATTTATACAATGGCTCCATATTGATTAATTTTTTTATATATTTGAATTGATTAATTTTATTAATTAATATGTTATGTTTTTATTCAAAAATGGTCATTACAGTTTAGGTCATAAAAAGGATCCATTCCAGATAATATCGACAGTGGTTCTTATATGTCTGAAACGTTGCTGAGACATTTCAAATAATTATGGTTGCAGTTGCAGAACCTATACAGAAGAGTAATCTTTGTTATTCGTAAAATTGAATTAAAATGCATTCGAAATGGAGAAGATAAGAATTAAAAAATCATGAATGCAGTTTTATTCATTTCAATCCTTTTTGGATACGGAGCAAATGTTTAAAATTAATTTTAAAAAATATTCAATTTATTATTGTTGGCATTATTTCTGAGATAATGTAGGATTATCATAAAAAAAGAGTTATCTAAAACTTTTTGTAGTAACGAATTTTTTAAAATTGATGATTCTACTATGTCATGGCCAGAATATATAATTAATTGAAATTATTAAAATTTTAAAGACAAAATCTTAAAAAATACAAATTTCTTCTCAAAAATAGCAAATTTTACAGTTGGTTTAGAAAATTTAAAAATTCGTTTCTTTAAACTTGTATAGAGAATCCTGTTTCGAAGATAATAAGTCATTGACAAGAATGAAATTTCAAGTATAAAGAAAATTTATTTATTTAATGGATGATTTTCAAAAATTTTCATTTTTCTTTTTTTTTTCATGAATGGTAACCCATTAACGACAAAGAACTCCGATTTTATTATTCATTTTCAAGCCTTTTACAATTAAGGAGTCGGTTTTATAATTCGGATATGTTTTACCGAAAACTCTGTTCCAACTATTATCGGATATAATTCTTTAGAATTTGAGCTCAAACTTGAAATATCGCTTCTGGAAAATTATATATGGCGGCTTTTATGTCAAAAGAAATGGAAATTTTAAGAAAACATTTTTTTTCGCATTGAAACCGCAAGAAAACTTCACACATTCTTCAACCATCTTTGAACAAAAATCGTGTATTTTGACAGTATATTTATTGTTTTTATCATAAAACTCATTGTCATTTTAAAAATGGTGATTTTTCACTTCAACATTATGACAAAAGATATAGGTGTGCAGACGTTTCATATTACAACGGAAATTGATAATAGTGACTGTATACGAATAGGTTTTACAGAGGTCGCTGAATTCCAATCTGATGTCAGATTTTCAAAATTCAAAATGGCGATCAAATTTTGAAAAATGTTCAGGCGGATTAATTGTGACGGTCAAGATCAAATTTTCAAAACTTGATGAAATTATTTGTACCTTCATGTTGAAAATTAAAAATATACCGTCAAACTGCACGATTTCTGTGCTCCCACCCAGCAAACACAAACTGTAAAAAGATGTCACAATGTCGTCATTTCGACACTCCATCAGCATTTTGGTGACACTTTGACGTCGTTTTACAATTCATGTTTTCTGGGCATGGTTGAAGAAACCATGATGTTTTCTTACGATACTTAATGTGAAAATCGGAGATTTTTTTCGTTAATCGGTTAATATTACACATTTCTTCAAGTAATATTTAAAACTCTTATCGCAAAATGTAATCATGAAGATTATATAAAATTAAAATTTTTACTTTATTAATATTTTTTAGATGTAATTATATCTGAATCATATATGATCATATCTGCAGCATATATGTTACAGATATGGTCATATATAATTGAGATATAGCTATATATATAATTATATACGGATTTTGAACTGATATAAATATACATATATATGATTCAGATATAATTATATCTGATCCATTTTTTCCCGGGATGTAATCACCAAAATTCAAATTTACGAAACGCAATGGTGAGAAAATTATATCGACGAACAACATTCACTTTAGACAATAACAATAAGATCAAAATAGAATGACTATTCCAGTGTCTTTCTAAACTTAATTCTTGAAAAATCAATTTATAGTCACAAACAGCTCCATAAAAATGACTATATGTTTATACTGTGGTCTATCAAAAAACAATTATTTAGCAGAGCATGACGTAACAGCGAGCGTTCGCTTCTCAGTTGAACACCATCTTCGGGACCAAAAAATATGGCTTTTTTTTGGGGGGGGGGGGGTGTATTGACGTCGTACCAGGTGATCAGGCCCCGTCTGACGACTTTACGCGCCTTCATTAAAATGCGACTCGACAACCATCGCGTGTATATGTATGTATATATATATACACACTTCCTTGTTGGACAGCGTACTACTTTATTTGGTAGAGTCCAGGATACACAGTACCACTTCGAGAAAGGTAAGCATTACAAAATTATACGTGTTTCAAAAATCTTATATTTATTTATGTCTTGTAAACTGAACATAAGAAGGTATGACAAGTGTAATGATGGATAGGAATGGATAGAATTTTATTTTCGAGCCATTTTAAAAGAATACATATTTGATATAAGATCAGGGGAGAATCCTATCAAAACAAATTCTGTTTTAAATTGGGAAAATTAAGTCTTACTGTTCGTATATACACTTTAAATATCTTGTCTCGAAACACGCGAAAGTAAAATTACACAGACGTGATTATAAAAAAGCAGATTAAACATCAATTTTCTTATTCGATTAAATAAGCTTAAATTCGTTGTGAGTTTAAAATTATGTTTTTTTCATACACCTGAATCCAACACTAATATCTATATAAATAAAAATTTCTGATTTTATTCCATATAATTCAAGTTACTCAATTGTATTAGATTAAAATGAATTGAAATAAATACAATTTCACTCCATAACATTATTTTTACAATTAATTAAGAAGTATAGAAATATATATACGAAATGTAGATGCGAATTCGTTTCGTTACAAAGGAATTCGTTTTTTGACTCTTCAATACCCACTAAAAAACTTGGATTAAAAAGGATTTAAATTGATAAAAACAGGTTTCATTTTCTTTATTGCAAATGCTTCTGAATCCTTGTCAATCCAAATTTTGATGTGTTTAATCCTATTATTCGTTACTGATTTGTGGTGCATTTGAATACAAAAATAATATGTCTAAATTAAATTCTACATTTTTCAATTCGTATCAATCTAAAACAATTGCAATTTAGTCATTTTAATTTTGTGCAATGAGTTCTTTCGAATTAGCATTAATCAAAAAGTAAAGCAGTATATATATTACTTTGTTCTAACCATTATTTTGGTGTAGGTATAAATTGAAACGTATAGAATTTAATTGTTAGAATATTATTTTCGACTTCAATATCTTATAAATTATTTATAATACCACGATTTATCCCGTCAAATCCAAGAAATATTAGAATTATCACTCAATTCTATGTCCAATTGCAACGAATAAAATAAACTTATAATTCGGTCGAATTAAATTTAATTATTCAACATTAAGGAATACTAATAAGACATACATGCGTGACCATATATGAAATGATGGCATGTATTGGCAAACCTGGATGGCACTGAATAAATATGAAATTTTTGGTAATTAGGGGGATTACATATTCTACAAAATCTATATATATTTTCTAATCTTATTTTAAATCTTGTTTATTGTAATAAGTTATAAAAATAACATTTATTTTCTGATTATACACGTGTATTATTATTATTATTGTATATTTCTCATTTTCTTATTATACTTTTTTACATTATATATTGTACATTATATATAAAATTATAATCTTTTATTATGTCATGAAAAAGATGATTGTGTTTTCAATAATTTCTCTCGTTTTAGCCATCAGAACATCAATTTTTAAAACATAACGTTTTACATATCATCTTCTCGAGAAAATAACGAACCAAAGTGATAGATAATACCCATTACGTGACTAACCGTTATAAGTAAAATTTTTCATTCAGTCATCATACAACCAACTCTATACAAAATAAACTTAAAGACGCATAGAAAGCCAAGGGACGAAGATATCAGGCGACCTTGAATTTCGCAGTCGAGATAACAGCTCCATTTTTTTAATTTCTTTTTGCTGATCGAACATTACTTAATTGTTTATACAATAATTTTTTTCAAAAAAAGTTGATACAAAATTTTTGATAGTTAAATAATTGTTGTAGTCACTTTATAAAAAGCTTGTCATTTCTGGAAAATTCAACATTTTTATATATCTCTATACGTATATTTTCTTAACATCGGTTTAGAAAAAAATGTCATTTTTGCGTCCCGGACGTCTTACTGAAGCTGTGCTGTAACCACTTCTCGACTTTTTTGATGCTGCACTATGTACCGCCATTTTGTGTGCCCAATTACAAAAAAAAAAAACATATTTTGATACCTTATTATAGATACAAAAAAATGTAGCTGACGTCCATTAAAAAAAGATAAATGATTAAAAGTAGGTGCGTTCTTATGTTGCTAGACTGAAAAAAAAATTTGTTATTTTCAAGTAAATATTTACTTGAATAGTAGCAAGTAAATATATTTACTTGAATTAAAAAAATGTTTCCTTATTTTTAGTAAATCTTACTTAGTTCAAGAAAATCTTTTCTTAATTCATGTAAATATTTACTTGAAAATAACAAATTTTGTTTCAGTGTACAATGGAATAAGACCTTAAATCTTGTTTATATTAAATATACCACCATATTTTACCAATAAATCCAAAAATATATCAAATGTTCTCATTCAAGTTCCGATAAATTATCTCGCATCCGATATAAGCAATTCGTATAATGAAATCGAATATGCGAAATATATATAGCGAATGTTTATTAATATCGACGAAATCAAATCTCAGCCCAGGTTGCGGTTTAAGTTATTCAAAAGAGATTCACATTTCAATTATTCGATACAATGAAGGCGGCGGAAAAAAATATAAGTATACGCATGGAGCTGTCAACAGACAAGATTGGGTTTCAATTTATGGAACGACGGTAAGAGCATCTAATTTCTGATTAGAGCATCAACTCTCTAAATATTATTTCGACCTATACGGTATATAGGTTATTGGTTTAAAGTATTGTTTTGGATTGAAAATTCAGACATGTTTCAGACTCTACAAAAAGTGAAAAATTCACTTTTTTAAACACAAAAAAAAGTATTGCTAAAGCAACCATACTATGTATGGTTAACCTGACAATACATTTGTTTCAGTGAATAGTGGAGAAATGTCACTTTTTAAAATTTTTACTCCAAAAGAGAGTAATTATAGTACTCTAAAAACATCACATTTTCCCATATTTTTAGGAAAACCTCCGAATTTTAAGAGTTTCGTGTTGTACCTGATATACAATAACTACACTAATTAGACATAATGTCGATCGAAATAAAATTTTCGAGTTTCGAAATATAACAATTAAATACTAAACTCAATTCGATCCTGCACAAAACAACGACAATTCAGACTCGCATAAAAATAGTTATTGGTCTACGAAGATATACTCGCCAGAAAAGAAATTATCGAACATTATATCGATTCCTGCGATTTTTTTTTATTTTCGACGTTAGAAATCGAAACCAGCTTTCTCTTCAGTCATATATACGTTTGTTATTCCACTGTAACAGGAATCATGGTCGATTTATCGATTGTGTGGGATGTTTCCAACATCAGGGACCACCGCACTATAATAACTCGTCAATTGTGCGGGTGAGATGCTTCAATAGCTACGAAAACTCTATCTAACAGGAATTTCGGCTAGTTCGGAAGGACATAATTTTAGAATTCTCTCGAAAAGTTAGATGGCGATAAGGGTTGAAATCGATAGTTGTGCATTTAGGTCAAATTTTTCGAATTCACAAAATATGTTGAATGCAGAGCATCCGGCGGTATCACGAACTTTGTGAATGTTAATCTGGTCACGCAAATCATTTCCCGCCGAAACGGACGTCTATTCTCAAGTTCGAATTGCGTAATCAGTTCTTAGTGTGTGTATATATGTACATATATATATATATATATATTATTGTTATATTGTTATTATGAAACGATTGATATTTCTTACATCATTTACATTAAATTGTATGCTTTTCAATTCACATTAATACAAAAAGAATCATTTTTAAAATAGCTCAATTTTCCCTAGTAATAGTAATTAATCGTGGCCCTTTATCGATTCTATCTAGATTGCCAAAAATAATTACCGGCTCTAGACTGGAAAACTATATTGCCCCAATGTTAGACGTCTATAGTATGTATATAGGGCCATGATAACAGAGTATGTGCATCATCTAAGTAGAATCTGCCTAGTTTTTATCCAGGAAATACTGTACAGATTGAGAACCGTGAAAAACTTCCCACTCATGTAAATTTATTAAAGATATATCTTTATAGCTCTTCTTCTCGTTCATCAGTATTGTCATTACTATTATCATTATCATCATTAACATCATTATCACAATTATTATCATCGCAGCCATTAATTTTATCACTGTCACTATTTCAAGGCCAACATTATTGATATTTTTGGTGCGATTGTCATCATTTTCTTGGCTACAATCATCTCCAAATTCGTAATTTCTTTTTCTTTCTGCATATTCTTCTTATCAATCTTCATATGATCCTCCTCTATTTCTATATAAGCATTCCTCTCTTCTGACATTCTTCGTTGCTAATACGATGGACATTAATCCAAATTGAATTTCCTAATAGCTAATACTTGCAATTTAGCAAATGGTTCATATTTATTATTAATATTAAAGTTATACTCATTAAATATAGTACTCTCAAATTATTTGTCACTTTTAATCGTGCTTTATGTTTTCATTTACGAAATGATACACTTTCTGTTCTTTTTCGTAGCCGCTAATTTGAATGGACTACATTATTTTAACCTAAAAAAGAATTTGTTATAGAAATCATCATATGATATTTTCTAGACAAAAGCGATATATAGAAACGCAGCAGAATTTATAGTAATTTTCACTATAGATTTTCTAAGTAAAATTTTCTAAGTAAGATTTTCTCGTACAGACTTTATGGTGGTTTTCCGATTTAGGACCTTTACAATAAACTGGAATTCCACGATTACTTTCTGCCTGGATGGAATTAAGATGCATTGAAATGCGCATATAATCTTATAGAAACATATTTACAATATTCGTGGATTTAAATGTATTAAAACGTATTGAAACCTACAGATACGAATTTGCTCCGTTTTGTAAGTAAATTGGTTTATTTTCGATTCGATCGAAGTACATTTTCGTTAATACAGTATAGTACAATATAGAACGTTTTTAAACAAAACCAAGGGAAAACGAATAAAAGTTTTTAAAAAATGCCAATGCAAACGTATAATTCTTTTTTTTTTTCAGCAATAAACTTGGTTAAAAGGACGATGCATTTATGACGAGTCGTAAAATTACTATGTATTGAAACGAACGGTTTTGAAATTTCTATACTTAAATATCATATATATATTTAAACATGCTATCTCTCTCTCTCTCTCTTTCTTTAAATCGCCCGGGTGGCTATTAAGAACGAAGCCCTACTTTGGTGCATTATAATTACGAGAACGATGAAAAAATATGATAAAATTAATAAAATTGCATTTTTATGATTCATAACAATTCAATTTTTTTTATACCGAAAAATGTTGTTATAGCTATACGAAACATCCGTAATATCTACCTAAAAATGGAAGTTTTCGTCGAAATATTTAATTTTCTTCGAAAAATTCCCAAAATTATATGTAATACCGAAATTAAATACAAATTTCCATTTTTTTTGTGGATTACTTACATCCATTACAATATTCTCCCTTCTGTTTCGAATATATATCAACGTTATCATGAAATTTCTATAATTTTCCGAAAAAATGGTGAAGGTAAAGTATTTTTCCCACCTTTTTTCGCAATATTTCTGTCGTAATAATATTGTAATAAAAAATGGTTTTTAATATAATAAAAAATCAGAAACGTCTTTCTATTATGACTTTTAATTACAAACTCAAGGAAGTCTTAAAAACAAAGAAGTTACGACGTACATATTCACGCACTTAGATGACTATATAAATAAAAGAAGAGAGAAGTATGATTTAAAACGCGGATTGTGTACTTTTCATCAAGTTCCGTGTTTTTCATGTTCTTTACACGAAACCAGTTTTTAGATTGCACCGAAATAAGAACACAAATTCACGAAGCCGCTTGAGTGCGTGCAATGGCGCCATATTGAAATCGCTATAAAAAAGAAAATAATAATAATAATACATAACTTTATTTAATAAGGTTATATACATTAATAAATTACTATGTTGATTGTGCTCAAGCATATTGATAATAATATTTTATATAATAATTTCTTGACGTCAAAATGTAATATAAGTATTGGTGAAAAAAATGTTCACTTTTGTGAACCTATTTGGGTTAAATCGCGACGATAGATGCGAGAGCTGCAGATCGTCTTCAGGTGGCGCCGTATACTCACGGCAATTCATTTCGGTTTTTAAGGTATTTTCTTTTTTAGTAATCAAAACTAAAGTAAGAAGTATATTAATAAACGGTGCAGTATTAATCTCGAGTATATATTTTGGTCCTGGTCCATAAATGTTTTATTCTCGTGTTCTTTTAGTATTGTGCATAAAAGTCAGTTATAGACGTTTCGGTCATCATTGTGACCCTCTTCAGATTTATTGTAAAACTATGAAAAAATATACAAAAATAATATGTAAATACAAATATAAATATAAAAAAAAAATATAAATACAATTTTTTACAATGATTACATCATGTAATAATATGTAATAAATAAATTCAATTAAAAATACCTTAAATTTTACAAAAATATTTCTTCTTACATTACGAACTATAATGTCTAACACTATTTATACATTTGTAAAAAAATTTAAAAATTTTAAATTGTAATAAACTTAAATATATATCGGGTAATCTGGATTTTTCAAATTTTATGTTGATTGCATTGTTATTCTTCTTAATGT
>JAPYZR010006668.1:0-10295 GCA_030522945.1 Trichopria nigra
CCTTCCAGAGCCCAAACTTTGAAAAAAAGTTTCAATCTTTTCTTATTTATATTTTTATTGTTGAAAAGCTCTGTCGGTAACTGTTCTACTTTAGAACCACCTTAAGTTGGTTCTAAAGTAGAACAGTTATCGACCGAGAATTTCAACCATAAAAGATATAAATAAAAAGTGATTGAAACGGTTTTTCAAAATGTGGGCTTTGGAAGGGTAATTCTACATAATATGTACAATACTCAAAAAAATATCGGTGAAATTGGTACAAAATTAAACGAGAATTATCCGAAATAAATTATTTTTGTTGCCGGTAAGAGAAAATTATTTATTTCGGATATGTCTCTCCTTTAATTTGGACTCAAAGTCACCGATATTTTGTTGGGGAGTGTATATATATGATGTGTAGAATTACCCTTCCAAAGCCCGAATTTAAAAAAATGTTTTAATCCATTTGTATTTATACTTTTTCTGTTTTTAGGTTAGGTCGGTAAAAGTTTATCGGTAAAACATTATATCCGAATAAATATCCGGTCGTAACAGAGTTATCGGATTACGTCGGTTTCGATCCGTTTCAGTCGGATTAAAGCCGATTACAGTCACGTGATTGCACTTTCCGATTGGATCAGTTTGGATCCGTTTAGGTCGGTTTAGAACCGATTAGAATAGCATTTACAATTTTCCGATTGGGTCGGCTTGGGTCCGTTTCGGCCGGATTGAAATAGTCGGATTAGGTCGGTTTGGCTCGGATTCGAACCGATTAAGAATGGTTTGTGCCTTCCGATTGGGTCGGCTTAGGACCGTTTCGCTCGAATTAGGTCCGTTTGAGTCGGATTAGGTCCGTTCGGAGTTCGGAGAGAGATCAGAATTGTCGGATTAGATCGGTTTAGGTCGGTGACAGATTTCGGATTGCCCAATCGGGTTGAATCCGAAACTTCCACCAGGGTGGGATATTAAGTTTCTTAATAAAAAATATTCCATTATATTCATTACAATATTTGCGATAACAAGGATAACAAGCGACAACGATGATTTGTTTGTAAACAGTTTTACCAATGGTAACGATACATTAGTGAAAAGAGAAATTATATCTAATAATAAAATCGAAGGAAAGTGTAAATGTTAGAATTCGAGCAATTGATATTATCGGTAGCATATGAAACCATTATAGAAACATACATATTATTGAACTAGGCTAACAGCGCACCGAACCCTACAGTTGTGTAATGTTGCTATAAGGTTTGTTGCTGTTATGGTCTGTTGATCGAGTATTTAAATAAGAGCTGACTCCTTTGTAGATGCAGTCAATTATACACCATATAACTTTTTAATAATACAATAAACAACATCAATTTTGTACTGATTACCGTTTGTTATGTAAGTTTTTAAGTATTCTAATGCTTTTTTGTCAATAAGTTTACTTGTCGCCACTTTTAATTCATAATATGTGCCGAATATCTTTATTTTACAGTAATTTTACATTATTTTCTATATGAATTTTTAATTTTTTGATTGTACGACATCATAAATAGTCTGTCGACGATTTGCATAGTTTGTTGTAATGGCTGTACATATTTTTATTGCATTTTTTTAACCAAAAAATAAAATTTCTGTAGCGTTTTATATGTTTTTTGAATCAGGTTCTGCGGTATTTTTCCAGCAGGGTTATATTTGACTGATAGGGCTAATGATGCCCGAGGACTTATTAAAAAATCATCTAAAATACTTCAATTCATGCTACATATAGGGTAATTATAAAAAATTCAATTTACTACGAAGATGAATTAAGAATAAAAAGGTTTATAAATTAAAAAATTCACCTCTTTTTTTTTCAATAAACATTTATTCGATCACATGTACTTTGAAAATATTCGTCCTTCAGCGAGAAACTTATTTATGTCCACAAAAAGTAATACAACTCCCGATTAGTCAATTTCCACTGTCATTAATGTTACTTGCTAACACTTTTATAAAATATCACTTCATTCAAAAATTCATTTGCTGTCATTATTTTTTTAATGAAAAAGGGAAATATGTGGGGATGCAACTATTGCATAAATGCCAAGGGTAAAATCGCGATAGTTGTGAACGAAGCTTTTTCCTCCCGTCATTCTTTAATTCAACACACGGTTACTCTCTAATTCTGTACATCGCGTCAATTTTACGTAAAAAAAGATCGCTCTTGAAATAAAATGTCAAAAATTAATTCCATTATGTACAATGGTGTTGGCACGTGTTTGACCAGCCAATGTGAGAGTTGCTTAATATATAGATACAAAAAATTAGTAAAAGTCGAAAACGGAAGTTTGCTCCTTTTTTACATTTGTATATTACACATATCTTGCACGCCCTGTTCTGTTAAAATTCTACGAATTTTAAAAAAAAGATAAAATTCTATTTCACAGAAAGGGTTGCTGTTTAAAATGCGTTCGGAGCATCGCCAATGACGTCATTAAATATTTTTTTTACTTAATTACATGTGCTACCAATTTATCCCTTGGTAGTTTGATTGTTTCTCATTTCGGTCATTATGGACGATTGCTTTCAACGATATAATCGAGCAAAGTTTCGCAACGAGCTTGCTACAGTCTTTGGATTGTCCGTTCTGCAAACAAACAAAAATTGCATTAATAGATACGACAAACATGTTTTATAGAATAGGAATTTGTTTGAAATCATTAATGGATATTTACCCTGTCATCACGACATGAAAATTGAGTAACTGTTCTGGAGTTACCGTTGGAGTACCTCCTGAGTTCTGCGTGGGCATGGATTTGATCGCCTCTTCAAGCCACTTTGACATTGACTATATACAAAAATCAATTTTGTTAATACTTTTTTAACTTCATTTATTTATTTAATATTCCTTTAATATTATTCTAAATTATTAAATATTCTAATCGTTATCGTGATATTATACATTTCGCATTTTAATTTTCTAATTCGATAAGTAAGTAAATTAAACTGCGGTGGAAAAACAGAAAAAATCACAACCATCAGTGATAGCTTCAGAAACGTCTTACTTTTCAAAATCAATTAAAATAATTAAGAATTGAAAATCAATTTATATATACATATATATTACATAAAAAATGTACAAGTTTCATTTATGTAAACGCAAAATTAATTAAAAATTTTCATCATTATATCTTACAAAATATTAAGATCTATGAATATTTTCCTTAGTAATTAAACACTGTTATGTGAACCGAATTATCACTTAGACTGTATATGGTATTATGTATAAATATATATTATTTATATATGTTTACCTACCTCTTTACTACTTAAATATAATTCTACAATGACATCAGCAACATCGGTCATCATGTAAGAGGACAAAGAGAAGACAGAAGCATGCAAAAGCCTCAAGACTAACGTCTGTCCCTTCTCTTGTAGAATTTTCTGCACAAGTTGTTGTCGAATAGTAAAATCTGATCGATGCTACAAAAATATTAAAGATTGTGAGCATAATTTTAATTATCAAATGTTTACATCCTTCAATAAAGGATTTTAAAATATTAATATGTAGTATTTATTGCAAAGATAATTGCAGTACAATACAGTGGTCTCTACACGTATGTTACAATAGACCAGTCGTTAGTTTTTTACGTTATCGATAGAGGCCACTGTATTATATAAAATCTGTATACAAAGTAAAATTTCCTGTACTTATATGTAGCAATAGTTTCAAGTCGTACAGAAGGCGATGACAAATACATGTTTTATAAAATTAAACACATTTGTTTTATTTAGCACTGGAGCCCAATGATGGCTCAAATTTTAAATATATGTAAACGCATTTGAGACTAAGTGCCGCATATATCAAATAAAGAAAGAAATTTTGATTGATTGAAAAATGAATTAATAAAATAAAATAAATAAACTAAGTGTAGATTAGTCAATCATTAAAATGTTAAGTTATTTGATGCCTAATAATAAATGGATTGAGTCAGTACCTCAGAATTCCTCCCGCTATGAATCAGATCGAAGAAGAACTTCATGACGGAAGCATTTGCATCTCTATGATCTAAACTGCAAGCCATTAAAGCACAATCGACTATGCTATCTATCACTGGTGAGTGTAAAAATGGTACAGGTGCCCTCAGTAAAAATCTGGAATAAATGTTGAAATTCAATTACATAATGAAGAAAAATTATCATCTAAAAAGATAATTCTAATAAAATTAAATGCAACAACTTATAGAATTTGATAAAGTTGAAATAAACTAGAAGGGGATTTCTTCTTTTGGATCACATTTATAAATTGTTTATAAAGAAATGATATTGCTTGAGTATGTTTGGATTATATAATTAAATGAATAAAAACATAATATATCCAACTTAAATGTCACACTATATAAATACCTTGCACATAGACGGAAAAGGTCTTCAACTGTGTCGGGACGATTTTTGAGGCCATCCACCTCTTGGAGTATCCTAAAAGTAGGCCCAATAAAAGCTTCTAACATTCTTAGAAGCCCAGTCACTAATTCCATATCAGTGGCAAACTCGTCGACCAATATGGAACCAAGGTATAGGAAGCAACTGTGTTGGTGAGCTGCATATAATTGAATAATCTGCAAGAACAACAAATCATAAATTCTTTTCCGACATACTATGAAAATAATGTACAAATTATTACCAACTCTCAAAATGGTTGAGTCTTGGTGGGATGGTGTAAATATAAAATAAAATGACCTGATAAAAATTTGGCTAAATGAAATTCAAAACGAATTCTGAAAAGGGCTGCCATAGCGGCCGAAAAGTTAATATAAATTAATGTTTTTATTAAATTAGACAGTTCCACTAGTATTCAACTGTATTCATTATCATAAAAACGATCAAGGTCAATCGGTCAATCGTAAAACTGCTGCTATGACTGGCCCGTTTCTTTGACCATATTCATTATATGTTCAATTTAGAACTATATTGCAATATATATACATAATTCATAAAGTCGAATTATAATATTAATAACAATAATGATAACGATACTTGTCTTGAATACATTTTACAATACAAAATCATTATTATCATCCTCGTGTAACACTATACTGTGTTAATTGTATAAGAGGTAATTTTTTTCCCAAAGTGACCAAATTCAATACTTCATATGACCTGTGGTGCGGATCGAAGTAATAGCGATCACTCGTTTTATTTTAAAAATTGAGGTAAGATGAAAAAACATTTACCTGTTTGACTAAAGGTTCTAAAAGATTAGCTAAGTATTTGCCAACACAGCGTATCATGTATCGCAGACATCGACAACACCTTTCTACAATTCTTGGATCATGTTGGTATGTATTGCAGACATTTGATAATACTGGCCACATCTAAAAAAAATAACAATAATTTTAGCTAAATATATAATAAATTTATATAATTTCTTTATTAGTTACAGAATATACTGTCGAACAAATGTTGTTTAAATAGTTTAGATCATCGTATGTAGAATCAAAAAAGACCATGAAATAGTTGCGACCAGTTATAGTCTGTCTTCGATTCTTGCCATAAACTATATACAAATACTACTAAAGTCATATGCATAATACATTTATAATGGAAACATTTTTATCAACTTTTTCGTGCATTGCACATGAAACAAAATTTTATAACAAAATATCGTTATACCTCTGTTACAGCTCCTATACATGGATGAGATTTGACAGATTCTCCAATATGAGGCACTGTATGTTTAAAAATTACTGCTATTCTATCAAGCCATACACCTGGATCTGCTTTAGATCCTTTTTCAATTGCCATATTCCTGGTTTCCATAAGTTGAACTAAGGGTCTTGCTTGGAACATGCATAGCTCCTTCATTGATCTGTCAATTTCTTCCCGAGATAATGTAGACAAAATTTTTGCTACACCTGTATAAAAGAGAAAAATAAATGAACAAATGTTTTCATATCAATCTGTTTGATATTTTTTTTTTAAGAATATATGTGAATAACATAACTCACCTTTGAGAAGACGAATAGCTGCTTCATTGCTAATCGCAAAGTTATCAAGAGACCTAGCGATTTGTAAAAGACCAGGAAAGTGTGATGACATATGCTTTGGGCAAGATGTACAAATATTTTGTAATGCAGTAGATGCTGCACTACCCAATCCGTTTTGATTCAAACACGCCAGTAGGAAATTTAATATTGGTTCTGTTAAAGATTAATATGAATGAATGAAAAATGAAATGCAGCTAATAATCATATTGGTAATATTCATTAAAATAATCTTACCTAAGGACTGAGGATGACTATCGATCCACTCACAAAGTTCTCCCAATAAAAGAATACTTGTATGCCTCACAGCGATATGAGTATTTTCAGGTAAATTTAAAATAGCCTCAACTACTTTAGGTACAACGTCGTTTTCTTCACTGCAAAAAGAATTACGAACCGAAAATAATATGTATTCAAATGTTTGAATGAGCTAACGTTCTAAAAATTACTTTAAATGTTTAAAATTGAAAACAAAAGTATCCAAATCTCAAATACGTGTGGAATTTTTTCATATTGATGATTTGATTTATTAAATATTATACTACTAGTTAGAAAAAACTATTTTTACTATACTTACGGCAAAATATTTTTTGCAACAGCCTGCATTACAAACAATGCTGCTTCCGTCGAGTCCCATGTTGGACTTTGACCTGTGTGATTTCCAGTAAGAGCTACAAACATTTGTCTGAAGCAATGACTACTTCCAACTATGAAAACAACATCTTTTATGAGTTCTGAGACACGTGATCGAAAATCAGCAAATTCTTCACCCCCGCCACCTTCCTCAACAAGCCCGAGCTGATTGACAGAAAAATTATAAATGTAAATATAAAAAATTCATATTCTATCATTTAATATTTTTAAGTAACATGAAACTTACATGGTCGGGTTCCATTTGACAGTGTCGGCATAATGCTCCAATGAGCCTTTCGATATGAGGACGAAAAATGGCACTTAATTCGTCATTATTATGTCTGTAAAGGATTTCTGACAATTGATACCAGGGGTTAAACGTTATTTGCGCAATCTAAAATTTAAAAAAGTTACACAGTTAGCACTTAATTTTCACAAATTAAAAAACAAACAAAAATTTCAGATATAATTCTTAGTAAAATAAAAACTTTCTTACTTCATAATCATGATGTCCAACACATGTCAATACAAAGTCTAAAATTTTAATTGAATAATGTGGTTTTCCACCTACACTCTCAAATACCATAGTTTCCAGAAACGATTCGGCTACTTCCGTGAAGATTCGGCAATAGTTCATAGACCTATGTAAATTATAAATTCACAATGAATTAATTATTCATAAAATAAAAATTTATATTACGGAGCTAATAAATTACTAAAACTTACTTTTCCATATCCTCATGTGCAACTGACATATGATATGGTGGCTCTAAAGCAATGACACTGGTAAACAAACACATTTGCAACTGTTGAATTTCAGGTGTAAGCAGGTTGTTGATTGCTAAGCAGTCTGCTTCAAGTACTCCTAATATCGCACAGATACAATCGGTTGCTGCTTCATGTACTTGTGAAGCAGACATATAGTTACCTAATACCTGGGAAGTTCAAAATTCATTTAAAAAATTTTTTTTTTATTAATATGTGATTCCTTCAACAGAGGTTGTATGCCTGTTACTTATAGTTTATTCTATTATTAGTTTGAAGTAATATTTATAATATAAATATTCTTCTGGGACAAACTAAAAATTAGTATATGAAATGAATGTTTATTCTGGTACAATTTTATCGATTACATTTATATTTAATTTTTAGCAAATTTTGTAGAGTTTAGAAAATGTTCATAATGACCTTGTACATCGATTTCATAGCATCAGTAATACCATCTGTATATGCTGAAGAGTTTAATCAAATTGAAAACGCTCTTTTTTGATGTTACAATTAAGACAAATTTTCTATTCTTAATTTTAATTCTCGATGTAGAAACATTTTAATGATCTATTTAAAAGCTTATTTTACAATGACTAGAGCTCTACTTTTATTCAAAATGAATATTTTTTTGAATACTGAACTTGGCAAGTAACTGTTTGATAAGAGCCACTACTTGATTCCACAAAGCTAAGTTTCTTTATGACTGCCTTTTATTTCAAAAACTTGACAAATGAAAAATAAACTTCAACTTCGTGCATTCAACTAAAGTAATTTGTCATACAACATAAAGAATTATTTTGAAAAACGTTATTTGATAATAACTTACTTGAAATGCATAAGATACTATATCGCTTTTAGGAATTGCTTCAAGAGGGATTGCCAGAATCGTTACCCAACTTGTGAAGCACCGTAAAATCTTGGTATGAATTTGAAAATTATCTACGCTTTTTAAACGTTGTATCTGAAAATTATAAAAATTATTTCTCATAATTTGTATCATTAATCATTATTCGACAATAAATGCATATTATCGATGTGTCAAAATAATGTTAAAAAACAGTACATACCAAAAATTCTGAAACATTATTTCCAAGATCTGTGAGTTCCTCTACAATTTTCTGCCTCCTATTTCCTCCTAATGTAAGAGAACTGTTATTGATCTCTTCAGGCAATACAGTCATGATTTCCAACAGAGGCCATAAGCTAGCAGAATTTCCTGCAAATCTGTTCATTACGTCTATAATTGGTGCTTGCCAAGAGTACATTTGTAACATTAAATCTGCCATTGCTACACATAACTGTAAATAAGTTCAAATTTTATTCTTATATTATTACAAGGGTATAAGTTTCATTTGTATATAATATAATTTAGCATTAATATAAGCAAATTATTCAATGATGATATCACATAACATACCTGAGTCACAATAATTGGATTTGTATTTTCGTTAATTTGCGAAATATGCTCTAGTAATGAATCCCTCAATGATTCATGAGCTGACATTGGTAATTCATGAAACGAATGTTGAATCTTTGTACGCATTGTTTGTGCAGCAAAGTAACATGATTGCAAATCCCTTTTTAATTGCAACATTTCGTCCGAAAGCGTCCATGCGTAAATCTGAAAAAATGTTCGATTAGACTAAATTCACCAAAACCTCCATTTCAACCCTTACAGGTTATGTTGAACAAGTCAACAAAATCCTTTCGTTTTCGATAAACAATCTTTTACGGAAATTCAATAAAATAACAAGATCAAATGGACTGAAAAATTTAAAAAAAGATAAAATGAAAGTTAAGAGATAGGTACTTACTGATCTTTGAAGTTCGCCCAGCCATAACGAGGCTTTTTCTTTTTCGGCGGGGTTCGGGTTGTTGTACAAAGAATAAACGGCCTGGTAAACTGTTTCAACCGAGGGTGGCGAATCCATATTTATTTATAACAGTTTTTCATAAAGCTGTAAAAGTCACTCTTTTTAAACTTTGACAACAACGAAGGCTAAAGTGTTTGTAAATTATTGCTCTTATTTGACCGAACTGACGGCTCTGAACTGAACTTATAATGAACTGAATCGAACTAGCGACTCGTTACGGTGTAACTCACACCTCACACTGACCTGAGAGCACTGAGAGTGCCTTCGACCTCAGGTTAAGTGTCACTGAGGCAGTACCAGCCAGTAAGCACAGATTAATCTGTGCAGTAAGTACATCAGATCGTATCGATCGTATATATATACAGATCGTACCGTGTTCCGTGTGGATGGTGTGGATCGTGTGGATATACAGGTATATAGTCTGTACAATCAACGAATATAGAGGCTTATAGAAGGACAGAGCCCGTGTTAAATGGTGAGGCGAATTATTGTTCCCTAAAGAGTCACATTCGCAATGAGAGTGAGAAAGACACTCTTATGTATGTACAGTACATTTGTTGTCCTTCTGTTCCCCAGTCTCATCTTCCCTATACGATCTGGGCTTCTATATGCGTCTATATTCGTTGGTACATTATACAGGTTTTTATAAGGGGTGTTATCCTGGAATGCGAAAAATGATATGGGTGTCGCTAGTGCAGCAATTTAAGGGGCTGCTAAATACCGATATTACAGAACGAAATTTGTTCACGCGGATTCTCGCCCAGTAAACGAAAAGGGATTGAAGTTTAAAAAATGGGATTGAATGGGATTAAAACCATTGGAGAAACGTCGTGATTGGTTGATATAATAATCCAATCACGCAATTTTTCTAACGGTTTTAATCCCATTCAATCCCATTTTTTAAACTAGGGGCTTCGCCCCTGCCGCCTCCGGCCGCCAACCCCACCAAGGGGCTCCGCCCCCTGGACCCCCGGCTCGCTTCGCTCGCAAGATTGTCTTGATTCGGCCCTTCGGGCCTCAATAA
>JAPYZR010006669.1:0-11562 GCA_030522945.1 Trichopria nigra
CGCTAGTCTCGCATCGACCGTTTAGCGATACTTATGCGACACTTTGATTCACGAGACTTTCGCGAAACTTTTGCGAGACATTTTTTTTTTACTCGGGAATTTTCGCAAGTTTTACCTTCATTCGAACTTGCCATGACCTTCTTGAAAATATCGTATAAATATCGTTTTGAACGTAAAATTTTCCGCTCTTTTCAAATCCGAGATCAAAAGTGTGGGTTCCCATGTAAAAAAATTAACTGGACCTTGAAATAACCTTCAAGTTCATGTTCAAGGTCAAATTCAAGGTCACCACCAGATAGATCCCTCGAAACCCTGCAAATTTCGGCTGAACAATTTTTTTGTACAAGCCAATCCCTACGTTTTAAAAGGGTGGGACGGGTGGTGTGAGACACCCGGTATTCTATTTTGTAGACCTTTGATTTTTTTTAAACTGTTAAAATTTATGTTAAAATTGTATTTATTTCTGTTTTAGGGTAAATGGAAAGTTAACTGATTAATTAAAATATTTTCGATAAAATCTAAACTTATGTCTGCTATTATTAGAGAAAGTGGAGATCCCATTGGGACTCCAAAATTTTGTTTGTAAATATTGTTTTTAAAAGTAAAATAAGTATAATAAGTTAGTTCTAAACCTTTTAGAAATTCTGTTTTAGGTATGATAGTGAATTTATTAATTATGTTCAATTTTTTGTCTACAATATAATAAAACAGTTCAGTTAGTAAAGAGCGTAAAAAGTGAAATAACATCTAATGATATTAAAATATGATCAGATGGTAGATCAATATTTTTGATTTTGTTATGAAAATCCCAGCTATGTAACGCTTAATGCGTTTAGATAATGTTGGTATAAGTTGAGATAAAATTGAAGTATATGAAGCTGCCAATTTGTAAGTAGGACTAATGGTGGAAACAATTACACGTAAAGGACAATTATCCTTATGGATTTTCGGTAATACATAAGATCTAGGTGTAGTGGAGCCGTATGTTTTTAGATTTTTGGCAGTTTCTTCATTTATGTATTTATTATTTTTCCATTTTTTAATTAAATTGTTAACTTTATTTTTAGTAGTGGCTGTATATTTAAATTTACTGATCTTATATGTATTAGTATTAGACAGCAAAATGTTCATTTTAGTTACGTGAGCTAGTTTCGATAATGCGCAAAATATGCCCTCATCGATAATGAAAAAAATATGTTCGGTGTCCGAAATGACATTGGGTGTAAACCCCAATTTTTTTAGTGTTTTACACCAATTTTTTTAGTGTTTACACCGACTTGGGTGTCATTTTGGACCCCGAACAATATTTTTTGGTGTACATTTCCGTAAGGGTGTCTTTATTATTGCGTATAAAATCATGTAATTCCTTTTCTTTTTCTTTAAATGTGTTGTTAATGTGATTATTTTCAAAAATATTATTTTTTATATGTGCATGAATGTCATTTATACATTTACTGCGAACTAACATTTTGCTGTCTAAAAGTTACCTTCTTCGTCAAATTCATTTTGTATATGTATAAGAAATACTTTCTTCTATACTTGAAATTAGATCTTGGATTGGAATTTGATTTTTATTATTGAAAGGAAAAGAATGTTTTTGACCTAATCCTAAAATATTAACAATGTTATTAGGTATTAGAGTGTTTGTTAAAATGACGAACCAAGTTCATGTTTGTTTAAATTCTGTTGGCTTGAATTAATATTCATATGGATATGTGAGTGTAGGAATTGCTTGTTTAAATTAATATTTATATGGTTGTGTGGGTGTAGGATAATCTCTAAGAGCGACCTCGAAAAAAGTAGGATATATATGTACCTTTCAATTTTGTTAACTTCGATTTTGATACGAAATACTTGATTGAAATTAAAGCAAAAAAACGTCATTCCGGGCGTTAATGAGTAAGATCCACGAACAATTTTTCGAGTTATCTTGTTCGCAAATTCGTAAAACAGAATTTTAAGGAAAATGTGTTTCAAGCTTTACAACAAGAAAATACTTGGATAAAAGTTTATTCTTATTAATTTTAACTGCTTCTTTTGCCCTATTACTAAAGAATTCTCGATTTTTTTAAGTTTCTGGCATCCAATTGTAATGCTACACTAGCATCCCCTCTTACTGTCCATATTTTTTGTGGTCATATGTTTTAGACAATTTGTGTTTTGAAGACAAGAAAACTGAAAATGTTCGATAACATATACATTAAAGTATAATGTTCGATTCGATAATAAAATCGATTATATTTTTTTTCGCCTGAGTGCAATTCTCATATAGTAATACAGTAGTCCCCATCCTAAGTTATACAGTCCGTCCTTACAAAATAGTGGACGAGTATTCTAACTTATATCCCCTCACAACCCCCGTATTTTCGTTTATGTTCGCAACGAGACATTATGGTGGGAGAAAAGGTGATAAGGCTAGTATAACTTTGAAGGGGGAAAATGTATAACTTTGGATGGGATAACTTAGAATGGGGGTGGGGACTACTGTATTGCAAAACGGGTACATCTAATTTGATTTTTATTATTATTAATGGTATCATTTATTTGAAAATTAACACATACATAGTATATTACTTTGAGTTTTAAATGAAAATCCTATTATGTTTACAGGTACCTTACAGTATTCCGAGACTCAGAAAAGGAGCACTTCCTTTGACATTTCCAAATTGTCCTAATGCTTCATTAGGTAGCAAAACAAAGCTGTTATCTATTAGAAACGAATCAAATATTCATGACAACGTGAAAAAGATGAAACTGAACAGCGAACAAATTGAACCGGTTGAGGATAACGACTTGAATGCTTTAAGTTGTACCTCATCGACCAGTTTGTCCCAAACAGCTTCAAGTGGTAGCCAAATCTTGGCTACACCTGTACAGGTTTTGGAACCGTCACATTTAAATGTACATGATGGTCAAACTCCATTGCCTGACCAAGATGTTGGTACCAATTTCAGAGAAATGAATGCGGAATCCTTCGATTCCATATGGGCATGTAAGGACTCGATTGCTCTGCCAACTGCATGGAGTCGGTATGACGTCATTACCAAAGACTTTCAAGGTATCGTATGTTTTCAAGCAAATGGCAGGATGCACAATGGTTCTGTGAAAACAGCAATGACGAAGAAAGTGGTCGTAACGAAAGACATGAAAGTCTTTACGAGTGTGATGGATCATTCGATCAATATAGAAAAATTAGGCTTTAGTTCGATGTGTGTGTCATCAAAAGAAATCGGAGATATCATTAGCGCATTTCACAAACGTAGACTTTGCGAAGGAGCAGAATTTCACAATAGCGAAAATGAGGTGGAGGCATCGTATGCTATCCGTGATTCTTTGGGCACACTGCGTCACACGAAATGCTCAATGATAATGAGTTTGGATGCAAAGCAGCAAAATAAGCACTGTGAAGCATGTAAAAAGTGCAAGAAAAATTTACATAATAAACTTGTGCGATCTCGAAATAACAACGGTAACAAATCACGGAGGGTTGTTATAAAAGGTTGTCCGAATGTTCGAGATAAGTTTAAAATTTTATCTCAAAGAGTGAAATTAGCTGTAAGACAAAAGGTCCGAATTGAAGGCCGATTATATATTTTAAAACAAGATTTACAAAAAACGCAAGACCAATTAAGGCCATTCGAAAAGACATCAATGAAGAATGTTCTTGCTAAACTTAATATCTCGGAAAATGAGATGACAGTGATTGGAGAAATATTAAAAGCTGCGAATATTAAAAATGCAAAAGGGCGTCGCTATTCAGATGACTGGATTGTACTTTGCTTACTGTATCATATAAAGTCCCCAGCTACTTATCGTTTAATACGAGACACCAATGTTCTACCATTGCCGTGTACTAGTACAATTCGCAGGTAATAATTAATTTAATTATAAATTAAAATATTTCATTTTATTGACACTCGATATTACATTAATTGTAAAGTACGAATTTTCGATAAAAACTTTTACATTAAAAATTACTGAATCAATTTCTCAAAATTCGGGCTCTGCAAAGGCAATTGTAATGATGACTATACGTGGTCTCGTAAAAAATAGCAATTAAATTAAGTGAGAACTGACTGAGAATTTTCGAAAGTAAGTGAAAATCAGCTGTTTTCTAAAAAATCTTGACCAATTCTCAATCAATTTATTTGGTATATTTAGAATGGTTGGTTGGTTTTTAGAAACATTGATTCAGGCATTTTTAATTTATTGTTTTTAGCGTAAATTTCTACTTTATTGGCGGACCACTTTAGAACCTCCTTAAGATTCGCTCTTTTAAGTCGTCCTGCCGGCGAAATTAGAATTCCGCCGACAGGGTGTCTTACCAGGGCGAATTATTACTTAAAAAATAAATTCTTCTATTGTTTATGGTATAATTTGCATCTCAGAACAACTTTCATCTGATTAAATTTGAGAACAAATCTATTGGAAAATTACGAGGATGAAGTTAGTATGAGGCATTAGCATGAGATCAGGGACAGACTCGTAGGATTTCTCGAGAATAAACCATTTTTAATCTTTACGGAAATGGTACAAAACTCCGAGGAAAAGAATTGAGTCGATTATGAATTTCTGCGTATGTGCAATATGCATTTTTTTTAAATTATTCAATAATTATTTTAAAAAAACGACTACCCTTAATAAAAAAATGTAATAATTTCAAATGTACACTTTTTAACTTTTTCCCACAAATATGTTGTACATTGAATATAATAATCAAGTAACATTTACAATTCTTTGTAATGGTTCCAACATTTCTTTTGCAAAATTTAATTCCGTGTGCTATATCCTGGGGACCATTTCTATTTATTTATTGCAGATATCTGTCCATGTTTGATACGCCATGCGGGTTTAATAAGCAATTATTTGATTTATTGTCGGAAACATTACAAACAAAACCCGAAATAAATCGTCATGGAATTCTTCTTCTCGACGAAATGTCAACGAGACAAAGTTTGCAAGTAGACGTGAAGACTATGAAGTACAAAGGACTGGTAGATTTTGGCGATTCAGTATCTGATGAATTACGTAGTCCACCTGCTGTATCTAATAACATCAATGTTAATAATATGGCCGATCATGGATTAGTGATTACTTTCCATCCGCTCACAGATGACTGCACGCAACCAATAGCTGTCTTTGCTTCTAAAGGACCAACCCCGGGAGAAACGTTAGCGAAGCTAATTATTAAAGCCATTGCGTTATTGGAGAAAGCTGGTGCAAAAGTGCACGCGGTAGTAACAGATGGAGCATCTACCAATCGAAAATTTTGGTCCGCAGTCGGATGTAGCGGAAAAATTACTGACTTCAAAAATTTCTTCGAACATCCTACCGATTCGAAACGACGGGTGTATATTTTTTCGGATACTCCACATTTATTTAAATGTATACGGAATCGGTTATATAACAGTGGCCAATTACAGGTACTCATATTCGTAATTAATTTATGGTTTATCTATTAATGTACACAAGAAAGTCTTAAAAATGTAACATTTTAAACGATCTTAAATTAAGCAACTGTGTAAGGCATATGCGTGTCCTTTTCTAATTGGTCTAGTTTTTGTTACATCTGAAATTAAATATACATTCGGCCTTAATTTAAATCTTTTATTTTACAGCATAACTGTAACATAATTCTAAATTTTAGATTGACCCAAATGCGGGCGTAATAAAATGGGATTACGTCACTAAGCTGTTTGATATAGACACCCGAAATGTTCATGGCCGACTGTGTCCGAAGCTAACGTACAATCACGTGTACCCAAACAATTTATTGAAAATGCGAGTGTCGCTGGCAGTACAGGTATCCTTTTATGATACATTAAATCATATTAATAATCATATTATAAAATTAACACTTTCTAACAAGTCATAAACCACTAAAACTCTGTACATTTTGTATTATTGCAGGTATTCAGCAAGACTGTCGCGAATGCACTTTTAAGCTATAAAGAATATTATGAGGAATTAAGGGGGTGTGAAGAGACTGTGGATTTCTTTTTAATATTAAATCAATTGTTTGATGTCTTAAATAGAACAAATCCAAAAACTGCTCTTACGCTTCAAAGTCCAGACTTCAAGGTAAATTGGCATATTGATAACAGTATTTTCACATGAAGCACTTGTGTGATCCTGAATCATACATGTACAAGAAAAGTGTCAAAAGAAGTTTGGTAATAGATGATAACAGTACATCTTATTTCATTAACTCCGTATTTTTTTTAAATTTGTATGAAACTTATTACCTAAAACTTGGTATCTCAAGGTTTTTTTAGATAGATGAATTTAAATCTGATGTGAAAATGGTAAAATTACAAAGGGCGAATCCAATATGGCGGCTTAAATTTCGTACATTTAATCAAATGTCACTACATACTACAAAATATGTCTATGTTTATGATTTCTATCAATTTTTAATAGCTGAATCTAATGTCATCTGAAACGTATACAATTAAAAATGTCAGGTCCACTATGGCAACTAGTTTCAGTATAAGTTTACCTCCATCGTTAGTTGGTATTAATTATACGAGCCTGAAATTCGTCATGTTTGGGGGGGTGGAGACAGGGTAAGAATTTTGCATACCGCGATTATTTTCTCTTTCTTGTTCTTGTTTATTCATGCGTTTTTAAACATTTTTTTCTTGTTTTTCCAATTCTTTATAATTTCTATGTTTATAATTTTAAACTTTAAAGAGATATATTAAAATTTGCCCCCCCCCCCCCCCCCCCTCTTGGAAATGCTAGACGACTTTTGCTTACCCTATATCATGCATTTAATAAAAAGAAAATGAAACCCGTATTTTACCATATTTTGACGCACAGGCCTGTTTCACTTATGGCAATTTTTTTTCAAACCGCCTGCCGCTCATGTACGAACTATTTGCTTCTAATTTTGACTATTATTTGTAAATTTGTATTAAGTAAATAAAATAATTATCATATATAGAGGGTTAATCTCATGTACATTATATTTTTAGTTGATTCAGGCTTCAAATATTAGATGTTATAAAAAGAAAGGATCGAAGAAATAAATACAAGTCTTATATAATTTATATCACTTTCATTTATAGGATAATTATTAATAAAATTAAATAAATAGGTTTTAGAAGAGTCTCTACAATGGTTAAATGATTGGGAAAGGAAAGTCAAGGAGAAATCAATAAGTAGCGAATATTTTCTTACATCGAGCACGTCTGAAGGATTACGAATGACCATTCAGTCGACAATGGACTTAGCAAGAACTCTACTGAATGACTACAAATTTGAATTTGTGTTAAGTGGGCGAATAAATCAAGATTCGCTAGAGGTATTTCAGGAAACAGCATTTCTTCAACGCCCTCGCGGGAAGTTCGATTTCTCTCACGCAGTCTAAAAATAGAAGTGCTCGAAATCGCTATTCCCGCAAGTTATTGACGAAAATATCGTACGCAACATGTAAAGCAAGATGATTTCGGACAAGTGAGATTTACAAAACTCGCTTCGCTCGTGTGACAAACTCCTCACTTGTCCGAGATCATTTTGCCTCACTAGTTGTGTAATATATATACTATTAAGTAACGCAGGAACAATAATTGCTTACTCACAGATGTATAGAAAGCAGAAGACAAAGGAAATATAGGTATTTCTCTGGAACTTTTAATTTTTCAATTAAAAAAAAAAAAAAAATGATTTTTTTAGAGGTGCAATCTTTTTCAAATCATTTTCCGTTTCATTACCATATAAAAAATGACGGTAATTAATTTCTTGTAAATGCCCTGGTAGAAATGAAAATATTTCTTAGCTAATTCTTAGACAAGTCAGATGTTTACCATGTTAAAAGCATAGGAAAAATGGATAGTGTAAGAAAAAAATGGATAAATTTCTACAGTAGTGCTGATGGACTAATAAAATAAATATAATTAAGCACAGTGTGTGATACAAAATTTTCATTTCATCCGATTAACTCAAAATTTGGCACTTTGGAGATTTCGAAGTTTCTGATTCTCTGAAATTAATTAATGTGTTTGAGAAGTTGAATTTTAATACCTAGGTTTCATAAGTAACATGTGATTGAAGGAACTGACAATTCAAACTATATATAATATCTACTTTCTAATTTCTTAAATCTCGTGGTACCGCAAAAGTTAAAAGTTCCAAAGATATGGCTATATATGCTCTCCAAATTTGTTGGAATGAAAAATTCAGTTTTTACAGAGTCGACAATGAGCCACTGTTATGAAACTGTGCATTTTTCACTTCCAAACAGTGAAATCACATGCTTTAGCAGTGAATTCTAAATGTTGATGGAATGAACATTTCACTCTTCCATAATAGTGGCCTAATTGTAACTCCAAGAAACGTAGAAAGCAAGTATTATAAAGATGATATCGACAAACCCAAACCAAGAAAAATGTCAATATTCACCATCCAATTCAGATTCAAGTTTTATGCTTAATTATCGATCAAAATAATAATGTGCAAAATATTGAACTGGTCATTAAAAGAAGTTCAACGTGAAGTATTGCTGTTGCCTTACTTATGTGATGATTCGCATTCTGTTGTACATAAGTAAAGCATTATTACCTTCATACCCTTCGTGATGTAATGTTATATTGTGCATGAATGGTTTGAAGAAAATGACATAATCTGGTATTTTGTGCATCGTTCCTAAATCTTCATTAAAATATCGATATAGCCCATATAGCCTGAGACGATAAAATATTACACTAACAGAAACTGAGACGATACTAACTTATGTAGTGAAATATAAAATATAGTAATTGTATGTGTAAATTTTCTGCCTACAGAGTTATGATTTTAATTACTTTTACAGAAAGCTGACAAGGCTAATTATGTATGTCTCATCGGCACTCTAACATGTATATTTACGGACAATTCTGTAATTGGTAAATAAATACAGGTTTTTAAACATATAAAAAATATGTTACACATATTTAAATATAATAATGACATTTTTCTTCTGATTTTGCTTCTGATTATTAATTACATTGCAAAACACGTTATGTTGGTAGCACACACACAAAAAAAAAGTTTAGAGACTCTACGTTCTCTTTCAGAATATATATATGCTCATGTAAAATAATTAAAAGTAGTTTTCGATACAAGTGCGTGAAAGTTTTTTTTCTTCACGAGGATTGCATGCACATTCGTTCGAAAAATAAAAACATTTTTGCACTTGCATTGAACAATATTTTTTCTTCAAAGCCTTCGCGAGAAGTTCGATTTCTCTCACGCGGCCTAAAAATAAAAGTGCTCGAAATCGCTATTCCCGCAAGTTATTGAAGAAAATATCGTACGCAACATGTACAGTAAAATTATCTCGGACAAGTGAGATTGACAGCACTCGCCTCGCTCATGTGACAAACTATTCACTTGTCCGAGATCATTTTGCCTCACTAGTTGCGTAATGTAGTATTGTTATAAGTGTGCGTAAATTTTAATTAAAAAAAAAAAAAAAAAAAAAAAAAAAAAAAAAAAAAAAAAAAATGCATTTTACTCACACTTTAACAAACATTAATTTTTTTGTTATCGAAGTAGATGATATACGGTCGTAGCTCACTATTAAAAATAATTTGGTTCATTTTAGTCGACTATGTATCCCTGCTTAAAAATCTAAATATCGGATCGAAATCTATAGAAATATACAGAAATTCAATCCATTTTTGTCCATAACAAGGCTTTTCTGTCTTATTTTCAATCCATTTATATCCAGTTTTATCCGCTTTTATCCACTTTTTTATGCGGGGATCTTAATTTTGCACTTTCATTATATATATTTGTATATATTATGCTTTTTATTCTCTTCTTTGTAGAGATTTTTTGGCACAGTGAGACTTGCTGGAGGGTGCAACGATCACCCCTCCACACCTACCTTCCTTCAACTTTTCAAAATACTATCAGCCTACAGTGTTTTAAAACCTCCAAAATTGGGTAATTGCACTACTTTTGACGGTAATCCTCCGAAGCCATTGATATCAATTACAAGATTGAAAGAATTATATAAAACAAATGACCAACATTCAATGATGGAAATCAAAGAAAAATTGAATGCTGTAATAGAGAACGACGACGGTGATTTTAGCGACTTCGTGAATGCTGTTGATCATGATTATGACTTACCTGTTGTAAATGAGTGCATAATTTATTACACAACTGCACGCATGACAAAGTACATCGGAAAACGAACTCAGTGTTCGGAATGCACACGGACATTTATGTCTCATCCATCTGATCAGAACCAGGATTCACAGTGCTTTTCACGCGACGATTTGCCCCAAAGTTTCAACAAGTTTTTGGAAACAACAGAATGTTCAATGCCCCCAAATATCAAACTATATCGACTCATCGCAACCATTGAACATTTGTTTATAAAACATCGTCAATGTCAAAATGCCTTCGATTTAATCTTAAGTGATTTAACATCTGAAGGAAAAATTGAATTTTCATGTAAAAAACATAGAAATGCCGCACCAGACATATTATTTCACATCATTCACTTTTATTTACAAATAAGAATGAGACAGTTTGTTAAACAGACAATGGCCGAAATGAAACAAATTAGTATATTGAAGAAAAAATCGGCAAAGCTTTATAATATCTGAAAAATAATTGTTTTTAATTTTATATTTATTTTCAAATCAGACAGTATTACTGGAAAGTATTAGTTTCACTTTTAAGTGAACACGAATTTTATGTATATTGTTTGTGAATAATTTAATGTTTGTTAATTATTGTTCTATTTTATATCTGTTCCTTGAAGGGTTGTAAACAAAAATAAGATTATTTATACTATACATCCCTTTCCATTATTAGTTACTGATTCTCAGTAACATTATTTTCACTGTTTGTGACCGAACCAAAATTTTATTACATAAAATGAAAGAATTGAGTATTTATTAATGTCTTTATTTTTAGAGAATATACAATTTTACAACTATCGGACTAAAAAATGATGCTGAAGTTAGCAGAAGATTCTGGCCTTAATTCAAAAACAAAAGTGTGGATCGATCTAAAATTTTAACCGATGTAAAATGTAAAAAAAAAATTAAAAGCCCGCCTGCATTGTTTAAACAATTCATAAACAATTAGGCTAAAATTGCGAATTGCGGCAATACGGAAATGTTTCCGGGCTAAACGATTCGTCACAGTGAAGTTTCAGTAAGAAAGAAAGAATAGAAAATTATATATTATAGCTTAAAACATTTATTGACATTATTGTAAAATTGAAAACAAAAGTTTTTATCTCATTTGAAAGAATAAAAAGAGGGATTTTAGAATTAAATGTTACATTTGAAATATTTTTGATGTAGGACATTTACGGTTTCCGAAACTTTACTGAAACTTCACTGTGACGAATTGTTTATCGGGTTAATTTCAAAATATACAATGATGAATGATTATTAACTCAAGTCTACAGGTGAGTATTATACCGAAAATGAACCCAGAATTTAAAAATTCAAAAGACCGACCAGACTTCCCGTTTAAATATTCCCGCCACTCAGGCGTGGTGCGCGCAGCGCCGCTTTGCGGTGAATTGCGGAAGGGAGAACTTGCCATCGCCAA
>JAPYZR010006670.1:0-13242 GCA_030522945.1 Trichopria nigra
GGACATTTGATGAAAAAATAGGGGGTAATTTTTTTTGCCAGCATGACCAAATTCAATACTTCGTCCGACCTACGGTGCGGGTCGAAGTAAAAGTATTTAAAATGAAATTTATTATTTTCGGGCAAGAATAATTATATTTAAAAAATGATACATTAAAAAAAAATAAATAAATAAATAAGTAAATAATTAGTCTTTTTTAACTATATATATATATATATAAGCTTGTTAAGGTATATGCGATATTGGCAATAATAGAAAGTAAACAAAAGATTTATATTGTATAATGTGCACAAAGAAATTGTTTAACTTATTCCCTTATCGCAAGGTATTATAAATCTCCCTAGTATAGAAAATGAGTCCAGCTTTTTGCTAGTTTCTAGTCGCAGTTTGCTTTTTTCCCATGTTAAAGGTATAAGGTCGGGCAGTGTAACAGAAAACTGGACAGGTTTCTACCAGGGCTCCGGCAATGTTGATTTGTCAAATCTATAACATTAACCGCATTTTTAGAAATCTTGATAAATAAATTTTTAATTTTTTTTTATCATATGCCATAAACATGTCCTGTCGCAATTCTGTGTGTAACAATAATATTCAAATCTGTGTTTAATTTTAATGTTTTTTTTATACTCTTTAATATATATTATATAAATATACGTATATTTATAAATATTATAATGATGCGGTATCTGAGAATTATATTTTCGTAAATAAATTGATTTATTTTGTGCTTTCGTTATTTCAGGCAAGAATTTGACTGAAATATATATATGTAAATTAATAAATATAAATTGCTTCATGACATGTATATATATGTAGACGGGTTTATAGTCTACTAAACGTTTACTACATGATTTTATCGATAAGAAATTAAATTGAAAGTTATAAAGTTATGATGTGTAATGTAGGTTGGGTAAATTCGGATAAATGCGTGACGTAAAGAACATATACTAATGTATAAGCACGGGTCGTTATTTGCAACTTGTATCGCGTAATTGTGAGTGTATATACAATAAGGTGTCTAACAGCTGGTCAACAATATTGCACGGGATGATTCTTCGCGCAAAAAAAAAACTCTGATGCAAAAAATTGCGATCCGATTGTTCGTTTAATAATAGTGAAGTATTTCTAGTTGGCACTCGCGAATAATGCAAATGCGCTTGCATGAGGGGCCAACGGCTAAATCAATAGCGTATACCAAATGATCGAGGATGGCCCCTCAATATCGCAACGCATTTAAAAGTCGATTAAAGTAATTCAAAATATTAATTACCAAATAATATTGCAGTTTGGAATATAAATTATATAAAAAAGGAAAAAAAAAAATAAATAAATAAAACACGTATGAAGCGTGAGAAAAAGAATCCATCCAGGTAATGGAAATAAGTAGTCCAATATATAGAAGGATTATTAAGAAGATCTGAGTTGTCGCCGATTCGGATCGAGGATCGGACAATTAGCGAAATAAAGAGTGAACTCTCAACAACTTTGTTTTACCCAGCTGTTGCATGTGATTAAGTACGCGACATTGTTCGAGACGCTCATTTTCCGGCAGCCACCTGCTGTATGGTATGTTCGTAAAGGTGATTTTCTGTCAGTCAGTGTTACACCTAACTGATTTCATGTCATTAGGCGCTGCGCAGCTGCACCGCTATATGGAAAGCTGCACATATATGTAACCACCGTCCTCTATACAGTTAGCTACCTATTTTTTTTTTTTTCTTTTTTTTGAACGATGCACTTTTCGATGAGTCTGCAAACTCGCAAGTATACAGTTCATGCAACTATGTCGGTGCAATTTCGCCTTTCAAAATCATTCGACGATCTCGCGCTGTAATGCTGACCTGAAACGGGGGTTCTGTTACACGAAAACGCTCCTAACGAAAGTAAAACCCTGTTTATCCCTGAATACTCTACACTTTTCTTTTCTTTTTTTTTTTTTTTTTTTTATTTTTTGGGAAAACCGAGGGAAGCGCGGGAAAAAAGTTAGATTGCGAATCACGAGCGCTAAGTTGACAATCACGTGTCCGGGCTTTTAAACTATAGTGTAAATATTTGAGATCTTTTAATTTGTTTCTATTAAAAGTTTTTAGACTGGCGTTTCGATTTTTTACCTTATTCAAGGCGAATTGGTGCATGCAATTTTGGGATCCAATAATATAATTATACGGGTTAATGAAAATCCAATTTCAGATATAATCCAAGGGGCTTTCAAATGAGGCTTGTCAGAATTCTTCTTACACTCCGCAAAAAAAGTACGGACTTATTATGATTAGGTAATGTATTTTACTTTTTATATTTTTGTCAATTTGATTAGATTAAATAATTTAAAAAAATATATTCATTTGTTCTTAAAATTATTCCAACTAGACTTTCAAAGCATGATTTCGATTTAAAAAATTGATTCAATACCACTAATCGTAACACGTACACGTTTCAATTTTCTCAGTTTGATGAGAGCAATATAAGCTCCTTATTTCAGCAAAGTCGTTGCAAGACCGGTGAAGTAAACATTGTAGAAAATATAGATAACTCAAAACGATCCCGGCAAGATCGAGTATAATGGATTTTTCATTAATGATAGTAATAATAAGGATCCGACTTTCGACATCGATTGCGTGTTAACGTAATATCTTAATTAAAGGAGGATGTACGTATTGCAATTGCAACCTGTCAAGCACGCAAAATTATACAAGATTTCATTATCGCGCACGTCTTGAAAGAAAATGTGCACGAATTTTAATGAAGCTGCAACCGCTGATGAATCACTGATAATTAATCTCCCGATGCATCGTTTTAATTGCGAATATAAAAATAACTTGGAAATCTACAATGTACAAAAAGTAGCAAATGCTCTCCGGCGATTTTATATATGTGTGAAAAAAAAATCTAAAGTGATTTTATATAGCATTCAAATGCATCAACATTTCTGAACTCGTAATATGTATAAGTATTACCTGTTTGATCAATCACTGTCGACGAAATGTCTGGAAAGGAATTATTATAATTCGCGATAACTTGATAATAACAACTTTTCAAAATTACACTGTATATTTTGCACGTCACATGCAAAAAAGACTTGGCGTTTAATGAATAATAAAAAATTTGTACAAATTTCATTAAGTAAATTTTCTTTTTACTTAAATAAAGGTTTTGCCGGATGTCGGTCTTTAAAAGTAAATGGATGTTATCAAAAATAAATGACTCATTTTCAAATAATAAGAAATCATAAATTTAAATTGAATTGTCGATTTAAATAAATTGCTGAATATTTGCAAAAATGGCAACAATCGTGATGAATAAAAATTACCCATTCTCATATGCTCTAATAATGCAAATCTTTGAGAGGGGAAGTGTTATTTTCTCGCTAATAAGCATTCTACTGATAGAGCGTAATGAAGATCCATTTTTATATTTAACTAATATATGAAAATGTTGTTTGCCATCAACACGTGACGAAATTACCATATCTATACCAAATTGCGGAACAAAGTCACCGTCGGAAATTCAATAATAAATATTTGAAAAAATACTTTGATTCATTTGAAAAATAAAATTTATTACTGCAATCAATCAACATCGTTTTCCTTTAAGAAAACGTCGTATAGCGATCAAGGCACCATTTTATAGTGGCGCATATAAATTATCGGGGTTCCTTCTCTCTCCTTCGTGTCTGGGATGTTTGATTAACCCGAAGGATCAAAGGACGTACAATCTTGTAATCAGGACCGTCGCTGGCCACATGCCGCCTACTGGATACATATAGCCGACACTCAATCCAACATCAGACGTTTACGCTCTCTTATCACGATCGGTCATCAGTGCACGACATTATGAAGGGACATCATTTTTAAATGGATGACATGCAGAAACGCCCCTGCGAGGCAACTCGTAATAGTGTCGCTGTTAATTTTCCTGTCGGTAAGGGTGACTATATCTACGCATGAGCAACTAAAAAAGAAGTTTATTGACTTTAACAATGGAAAGGTACAAGTTACTAATGACTATTCGCACCTGTACTAACTATTGGTGAAGGTATTAATATTTCTTCTCTACTATTGGTATAAAGTCGTGACCATCGCTGTACAAAACTTCTGCTTTTATTTTTAATACACTATATAGTTAAAAAAAAACACGAAATAACTTTGAACTATATTAGATCGCTGATTCTGATTCGACCAAAATAAAAATTTAAAAATTCAAAATGGCTACAAAACGTTACAAAAATATATTACGCTCTTTGGGGAGGGTGGATAGCTATTAAACACAAAATTTAATACAAATACAGATATTGATTCTTTGTTAATTTCAATCCCTGCATTGAAACTTTACGATCTCGTCTTTTAAATTATTCAAATGAATTCAACATTATGGCAGTTTCCGAATGTATAAAATGCGAATAAATCGACGTCAAATCTAGTGGTTTCATGAAACCACTTCGTCCGGTGCAACCATCACTCGCGTCTATTAATAAAAGATCTGCATATGGGTATGTAAAACCCATAAGCACACTATTTAAGGTACTACTAGACTTTAAGAGGTTCGTTCGTCATCCTTCATCCCGACCATATCGTTTCCGTGTAGTTCCGACATTGTCCAATCACTGTTTGCAATCGTGCGATTAATATGAACTTCGTCTTTCAATACTCGTTCACAAAGGCACACGATGTCATATATAAAAAAAAAATGTAGTCTTCCAGTAGGTTTACGGGAGGAGTCTAATACTAATTCGTCATGCCTCGTTCGCGCATGTAGTATCTTCTACCGCTATGCAGACTTCTTTCGGTAACATACATATAACGTGCGTGACAATTCAGCGTGATTTATATATACGACTCGCGTATAAATCATACCACCTTGCAAGAACCCAGCAGGAAATCATTCAAAATAATGAAGGCCCTCGGCGATTTATTTTACTCGGCGAAAATCATTTTTAATCGATTAGCTAATTTTCAAAATTGTCACTAATAAATAATTTCTTAAATGATATATTTTTTTTAAACATTTAAATTAATATTCCTTTCATTTACATTGTACTCACATTGAACTTACATGATGATAAAACAAGGAGGAAAATACGTAACAATTAGTAGAAATTATTGAATAGTTGGTACATAGTGCAAAAGAAACAAAAATTGAAATATGTAGTAAGGTGTCAAATAACTAGTTGACGTAGTTAAAAAACATTTCAAGCTAAAAGTCTAACAAAAATTTGGTCTGATTGATAATATACATCATAGAGAATTGTTGCTAGTTGGCCTGGGGGCCAACGGCTAAATTAGTGGCATACGAAATGTTTATGGATGGCCCCTCATAGTAATGCATTTAAATAAACGGCAAGGGCCAACTAAGATTAATTCGTCATATAATTAAAAATTAGCAAGGGTTATACACTTTACGTACTGGACTTATTTGCTCGAAATTGTGTAAAGAATCACCCGAAGGCAATATTACCAATCATTTGTCGGACATCGTGTATACTAATTCAAGAAACTGCAGAATATTGTATCTATTTTTGTACGGGTAATTCAGTCCGTCTACTACTGGTTAGATTTAGGTAGTTCCAGGTTCAATCAGTTCAGCCAGTGAACCATCATATAAAAATGATACAAGTTGCGAAATTGATTCGAAAATGAAGTTTTGTTAAATTGAGTAATTCGCGATAGATACATGCCCTACCATTATAAAAATGCAATCAGTAATTTTATGATCTTCACATTGTCGTATATTCAATTTTTTGAAATTATCTGCACCTCTCTGTTGTTAATAAATTCCAAGAGATCTTTAAAACTATGCCGAATTGAGCAAACTGAGAAAATTGGTTTACATCATCATCATCATCATCATCGTGTATCGCGCATCTCTATAAAAATTATCACTACCTTACCCGACTTTCCTTTAGTATTCCTCGGTGAATATGTGGAAGCAGCTGAAGCTCCATCGGGAACATCAATCGCTCTCTCGTTTACTCTGGGAATGAATCCACTCATTCTAGACATCCCTCCCTCCCGAAGTTCCCAATTCTTGCAATCCATCATTGCTTCAATCACTTTCTTCTCATTGACATCCGCTTTCTCCTCATCGGGAAAATCTGCAGGCACTAAAGTTTTATCGTCATCATCATCCTCTATTCCCGGACTTCGAATGCTCCACTTGGTCCGCAGAATTTCCTCTTCGCTGCCGTAATCTTTAGCTGCTATTTCACTGACTGAGTCAACGATATCCTCCACCAGTTCCTCCTCTTGAAGAACGTACTCCTTGCTCAAGTATTGATGAGGATTTTTGTAGACCCTGTACGGACCTACCAATTCAACGATTCCTCTAGGAGTCCCTGATGAGCTTTCCCTTCTCCAGTTATTGGCGTCATCGTCCATCCCGGCTGCGTACATGTTGCGTTCTTCGGAGGCAATTCGCAGCCAGTTTTCCAAGACTTCACGTCGGGATAATTGATATTCACCACTTGGCAGATTGGATTCCTCAGGTCGCTTGACTTTGTTCACGACACTATAGATAGCTTCTTCCGGGATTTCGTTTTCTACCGAGTCTTCGGCGGTCTTGGTAATGGGTGACGAGTCCTCTGGAGGGCTACCGCTCTTAAACTGATTGGTTCTAACTGCACTGATGATAACAACGTGGTGTGCAACACCGTGCGGTATGCTGCTGATAGTACAAGTTTCATTCGAGTCCAGAACACTGTAAATCGGTTCACGGGATGCCGTTTCGATCCATCTGGGTAGCAGTTTGCACGGCTTTTTCGACTCCGACTCGGCACGTTTAAGCAAACTTTTTGGCAGGTCGGGAGAGTTTATGTCCGAGAGTCTGCTTGCCGAACTTGTTTTCTGCTCCGTTGTCGCGGCAGAAATGCCAACAAGTTCGGCTACCATGACGAACGCGCGAACGGACGTACGACACTCGTTGAATATAATGACGTCTACGGTATTCCTTTATGGGACTACGGAAGTCACGCTTTAGGTAGCCGCATACCACATATTTTGTCGATATTCGTCCTACTGGCCGATAATATGGTGCAGGTATGCGCTGAGATTATCCGAACATACGAGGGTGCGCTATGAATTAAATATGAGCGGAAACAATTGACGGGTCGATCGGATGATTGATAACTCACGAGGTGCGAGGACGTTGGTTAATTCGCGATGATGATTTCGACATGCGGAGATGCGTGATACTTGAGAGGATTACGATTGAGAAACGCTACCGGTCTTATGCGCGAAAGGCAAATGGTCTTGGAGAGTTTGGAAGTTCCAAGGTGGAGTAACGTCCTGCTGGAAGTGGTTACGGGTCGATGGTATGGATCTAGCTCTTGATCGTGACCGGACTCCTCAATTTGTCGGTCTTTCGCGTTCTGAATTTCTTTCTCGGGTCATCACCTTGCTCTTATTCCGGATAGTTGTTTTTGAATTGGTGGGATATTATCACCGCTCCAGTAATCGCTTTAAAAATCGATGCAGGAAAATTACAAGTTTCCAATGGTACTTATATATATATTTGTATATGTAAACCTTCTGTACCCGATGAGTTGAATTAAATAATAGAAGATACATTAAAAATAGAATTGTGTTAATGAATAAATGACATCATGCATTTAATGTCTTTTCATCGCACCTCTGCAGTTATTCTAAATTATATAGTTTTCCTGCCTATCGTCGTGCAATTCTGTTACAAGGTAACTTCTCGAATCCAATGGAGCCTAATAGCCACCAATTTTGCATGTAATTTTCGTAATAATTACGATACCGAACGATAAAAAGCAATCGAAATAACGGCCTAATCAGAGGCTCGCCTTTATGATCGGTCGTTTTCTCAAGTTTCCTATACATTTTTATATCATAACAAGCGGTATTGTTAATAGGCCGTCGACGATCAATCATTCCCGTCGGCATATTGCGAAGCTTTTTTGAATAACGTCGATAAGCTATCAGCACACGGCGCGACATTATAAATTATAGCTCGTATACTATCCAGCGGTAAGTTTCTCTGGCACATCGAATTTTGCTGATGACCGTCAGCTGTGATCCGTGAATACAAGCGCGGAGGCGATTAAGATGATGATTTCCCATCACAACCTGTCCGGACGCGATGTCTTCGAAGGAAAACTCATCTCTATAAGAGTGTCACGTTTGACCTTCGTTTTTGCATGCGGCTCGTCGCATTTTATGGATCCGCTAATGTCATCGTTACTACCATTGTTGTCTTTATAATCATTTTCATAATATTTGACAATATAATAGATTGGCGTAATAAATTTTATTGCTTTTTATCATATACATATGCATCATATACATCGTATAAGTAAGTATAATATATGAGCTATTAAAAATCATCTGCGTGAATGTGCCGTGGCAAAGAGGGGCCGGGGGGTTGGGGGGTGGTCGGTTGTAAATTAAGAAAAAGTAACGGAAGCAATATGTTAGCAAGGAATTTAAGAACTCGCTTCGTTCGTGTGTAAATCTTTTCACACTCGTGAGTATCGATAATTACGCCCTTGATACATATAATATACTATATAAGGACATGCAACAATAACTGATTTTGTGTTCCTATAATTTCTGCGCATAGATTTTCGCGTTAAAAATCAAATTTCACCTATATTATAGGTGTGGTAATATTATAAAGTTTTTCGTTAAATTGAAATAGACATTTTATGACATAAAACTGTTTTCCAGGTGCACCTGGACGATGTGACAGGCTTCGGTTTGATAGTATTATCTAACATCGAGAAGCTTTCCCGTTTGAAAAGTACGCTGTTCCATGGGCAAACGAATCCCTTAGTGAATACTCGCAGTAGATGTGGGAAAGTTCACCATGCGAGATTTTCCTCAGGAAATGCGGATCTTGATGTTCAGGCCGATGTCGTCATTATCAATATACTGTGTATCATCAGAAGCAATCGCGAGAACTTCCGATACCAAACGAGTGCGCTTTTATGGGTCATCATGTATTCTTTCTAATCAAGCAATCGCTCAGGCTGTTTAATCGCAAGGTACCCTGTTTTACGGAATGGCAACGGAACTTTCTATTGGCTGCTGGAATCGATGTAGAATAATGAAAGAGAAGAATTTTGTAAATATGTATAAAACTTTCAAACGAATGCATTAACGATTGATTTATACATCATACCGAGAACCGGTGGGTTATTATTAAATGCCGGTTTCATTTTTAATAGTGATAGATTGATGGAAAGTCATTATTTATTGTCTATAGACGTTGATTTATGTTACGGTAATATGCATACAGGGTTCGGGTCCCCCGGTATCGATATTGAAGGAACTAAACAAAAAAATTCGTTTCTTTTGTTTTACTTGTATTTGAACTTTTAATCCACTAATTTATCCGGTTGGAATAATTTTTATTTCATTTATAAGTTTCTATAATTTTTTTGCTACATATATTCAACACAGATTGTGGCAGTAACTGATACACATGACGTTGATGTGGCAGTTGCAACATATACGTTCAATGAAAGTTAGTTTGCTAGTAATACAGGAATCTCTCCAGGTATAACATTTTTACACGCATGTAAAAATGGTATACAGAGAAAATTCCCTGCATTACCTATATCGAACTGTAATAGTCAATTTAATGTAACATCTAAAAAAAGTTATTAATTAGATAGTTATTATGTGGTCTGTTTTAATTCATACAGGAATCCTGTTGGGTATAATATATAGGAAATCCTTACTGAAGCTTTGAAGCATGATGAAGAATTTTTGTTAAACAGACACCCTCAGAATATGATGCGCTATTATAATTCGGCGGCAAGTTTAACAGAGTGTACTATTATCCCACACCACTGTCGGTATCTCTTATCTCAGATGCATCGTGCGGTCAAGAAATGTGGTCAAGGCCGTGGTCGTGATCTCGATCGATGATATTACTGTCTGTTTTACGCATTTTTGACTTTTTTCTTTGGCAATTTGCACACTTGCAACCTAAAATATCGCACGGCACACATGGATAAAAGTTTTTTCTGCGAATGTGAGTATTGCCGGCCGAGCCGAAGCCGATATAACAATAGTATATCACACGTATCGTAATATATATACTATATGGTAACATTCTATATATATTAACACGTTCGATCCACGATTCACTGTTTTCATCCGCCCCATACAATGATTAAGTCAACTGATGCGGTTTCCGCACCACAACTACAGCGTATTGCTTAAACACAGCTGTAGCAGTAATTACAGATTATATAAATGAAAACATCGCACATTCTTGGAGTAAAACGTACATTGATTGATTATTCGCTTGTTGACGCATGCGTAAAGAAGCGTGGGTTGATTCATGAATCAATGTGTTATCGATACGTCTTATATGTAGAATGCAGATCTCTTGTCATCATGCTAGGCAACACTGTGCATTCAGTTTTGGTAACTTTTATTTTTGTTTCTCCCTGGTGGACGACGTGTTTTGGGTGAGTTGTCTATCTGTATATTAGATCACGTAAATTATGCCAAATTAATACTCACTCTAACTACAATGAAAGACGTTATTTCTATAATGATATATAAATAGTAATATCTTTTAAATTTAAAAAAAAAATCTACTTGATCGATCTCTATAACTACGTGTATATATATATAAGCAAAAAACAAATGCTCCACTCTGGACATTTGAATTAGTAAATTCTGCTATTTATTAATAGTCAATATCACATAATCTTGAACAGTCTACTAATTCTAATTAACTTGGGTTTAACATTAGAAATAGTTTACCATATTATATATGCCTTGAATTATTAGATGAAATAATTTGTTTTATATAACATATCATTTAAAATTTTTGAAATTTATAGGAATAACAACTTTTAATGTATTTAATATAAACATTATAAGTATATATATATATTATATTACCCTTGTAGAAATTTACTTCTGAATGCCTTAAATTACTACTGCAATACTATAGTCGTTTTCAGTAGTGACACTATATTGAAAACTAGTAGTGCACGTACAGTAGTAATTTAAGGCATTCAGTAGTAAATTTCTACAAGGGTATAAGTATTTGAAAAAAAGGTACGTGAGATTCGTTTTGCTCACCATACATGAAAATTACAAAATAGAAAGAAGCTTATTAATTTGTTTAATAATTCGATGAGACGAATGTTTTATTTGAATGAATAAATCAAAATTAATCAATCGCAGATTACTTATATCATCGATAACATGACGCGAAAAACTTGATTTTTAAAAAGTTTTTATAAATTTTTATATAATAAAAATATTGACAAATCTTTTTGTAATGTGTAACGTAGATCGACAAGAGAGATTGTTTTTTTTTTTTTTTAATCGAGAAATATATTAAAATTGTATTAAAAAAATAAAAACATAATGTTGGTATAGTAATAACGCTCAAAGTATTATATTAGTATATTACAAACAGTAATAAAAATGAATAAACATTAGAGAAAACTGGTAGAAATTGATATTACGTCGATCATTTCATAAATAATTAAATATTTAAAATTCATCAAACTCACGAAAAAAAAAATTATATGGATAAAGCGTAAAGTGGCTGATGGAAGGTGAAATAATCGAAGACAATTACATTGCGGCAAGGAACCTCGACGTCACGAGTACCAATAGTTCGCTATTCATATCTTCCACGACCGAAATCGCGTACCGCACTCCCGAGCATAGAAAAATCACTGGTGTAATTGCTGCTGCAGTTTACATGAATGGAGATGTCAGCATCGAAGACGGCGGCATTGGCAGCGAACACGTCAATGTATTGTACAAGTCGACCAAAAATCAAGTGGACAATCTTTTTATTTTGATACAATCCACTGGACAGTGGGCAATGTTGCAAGACGATACAATTTCAAACTCGAGGGTAACAATAGTACTCGACCAACTGGTAAACTGGACGGCGGCTAATGTAAATTCATCCGAATCTTCCAGATCTTAATCGATTGATGATGAAGTAAAATCTTCAAATTATTTCGGCATTATAATGAAAAAATAGCGATATATATATATGCCATGTAAATGGTGATATATATTCATGGAAAAATTAGCGACGAACTGTACAGGTGACAATAAAAAAAAAAATAAAACAATACAAAAGCATCTGCTTATTTTAAAGTTATTTATGCAGAATATATATTGTAAAAGAAATAATTAGAAAATGAAAATGAAAATACGCAAATGAAATTAAATAATAAAAACTGACGATTGCTTTCGAAATGATGTAAATATTAATTTCCTACATCAATAAAGTAAGTATATAGTGGATCATTTTTTTTTTACATCCTGTCATATTGTTATTGAACATACGTTTTAATATAGCATGTATATTGTATTATATATTTTTCTTTATATATATGATGTAAGTTTTATAGTTTTAATTTAAGTTTACGTTTGGTTAGCATAATTGGAAAAAATGTTCACTTTCTTCATTAACATCAAACGACTCGTATAAGTTTGTTTTACGATGCATCATATTTCCCCCAGAAACTAACCATAAATGTAACATCGTTAGGAAACATAAATCGATGAAAATTACAATTGCAATGTCGCAAAAGTCGTTCCTCACGTAGAAAAGCTGACGGAAAGCCGAGGTGAAAAGCTTGTCACGATTTTATTGAAAGTCGCCGTTAACATTGTGCTGCGAATTTTTCATTCGATGAAGAGAAATTTGACGCATTACTCGGACGAGAGTTCCTATTGTGTCTTAAAAGGTTCCTGTATATATATGCACTTCATTCCGAAGGAGCCGTTTTAAAATAGTCGCGAAAGTATCCCGCATTGTCAATGCCAAGGCGTGAATCCACACAATGGGTTCTATATAAATGCGATTCATTTGGAAATTGTTCAGTCATAAAAACCAGATAATATTAAAGGAATGTATATATTTGCACTTCCATATAAAATTCATTATTACTTTCTGATTAATTAACCTTTGAACGCCCTGATGGATGTGTTTTCTATATACAAGTGACTTTCAACGGCGTTGTCTTATACGTTGGAAATCTGTAATATATAGGGAAATAATAATTTGCCATGGAAATAGTATGCATACATTTTTGTAAATAAATATTTAAAAAAGCACAATTTTTTTTCATTTCAATGTAGTAACCTAATTTCTAAATTTTTTCTAATTTATAATAAATAAATGTAAATACACTGTTAGAAATGTTCGGAAAATTCCGACATTCTTCAGTTACCACAGGAACTTAATGTTACAAAATCAGGTTACTGAATACAACATTCAGTAACATTT
>JAPYZR010006671.1:0-10199 GCA_030522945.1 Trichopria nigra
TTACTGACAGGATTAAATTTATGCTGTTCAGCGACAGCCTTCTGCCTCGCTATTGGTTCTGCAAAACAGAATAGAGTATAGATCAGGTTTGTTTTCTTAAAGCAACAAATACGACCCCTATAATCAACAAAATGCAATTGGACTCAATGTTGTCACTATAAATATACTGATTGTTCAAAGTTCCAGGAGTCTTCTTAAATATTAGGTTGTAAAAAGATTTAATGCATTAATAATAAAAATAAGTAGAGATTTTCTTAATTTCTCAACCATATGATTGATTAAGACAATAAATTGATAAGCTGCATGATAAATCATGCACATTTACGAAATTAAACTGGTTGGCGACCAGAGTTACGATGGTTGCATCACGAGATTCGCGGGATAAAAATATATAGATTTCAGTTTCGAAATAAAAAATGAAGGATGGAAGATTTCCGGTCGTTGGATAAAAAAGCTCGAACACGAGACTTTCGGAAGTTTCGACCTCGCACATGTTCGTTAACCAGACCACATACGTTCTTAGGAGATTCGACGGATACACGCTTTTTTATTCGAACCATTCGCATCCGCTCAAATGTCCCAAGAGTCCCAAATCTGTATGTCCTTGTCACCGCTGAGCGAGATGACAGTAAAAGCTCGTTTCATTAATATTTTTATTAAACTATCAGCATTCCAACAAATATTTCGAAATATATCATCTTTATCAATCAATGAAAGATTGTATTTGGTAAAGATTCTAACGTATTTATATACAAACAATATGAAAATATTTTAATATCTCTTATTGGAAAGAGTGATTTTGCCAGCTTACAAAATCTTTCAAAAAAAGGCGTTGAGCGGCGAATTTAAATAAATTAAAAATAGGAAGTATACTACTGACATTTCGTGCATCATTGTTTTTGTCATATGAACCAGTATAACGAATTACTGTTTACATCACTGTTTGTCATTCACAAACTATATTCCCAGCTTGAAAAAACCGGTGTTGTACGAAATTCCTACGTTATTTCGAGTTTTTTTGTTCAACAGTGAAAGTTCCAATCCCGTAATTTGAAATGCTTGTTATGAAGTCCGATTACCATTAAGGAGTCTGATTTATTCATTAGCCAAATTTCTAAACCTAAACTCGTTTTCGTAAATATAAATAGTGGAATATATTCCGACACTATCAATTGTTTGATTTCAAATTAAGTACCACTTATTTACAGAAATCCATTAATTCTTTAAGTAAATTTAATTAACAATATTTTAATCGACCGAATTTTAAAATAATTTTTTAATAGAAATTTGTCTATTTTTCAAATAGAATGTCCACAAATATAAGCGTTAAAATCATTGAATAAGTATGCTCTGGATGACTAGTCATCAATACGAACAGGAAACGACTGGTGAAGTTAAAAGTTGTGCACTGTGTACACTGGTAAGAGCTTAAGACACATCGAGCAATCGGCCGTGTAATTCCGCGAGATAATCTAACAGCGTGGGGACAAGACACGCGGTATCTCTTGCCTTCTATCTCTATTTCTTATTCTTAGACGCGGAGGTATATAGATATGCACGCACCGTAAGCAGCCTGAATGCAAATTTCGTGACGAGGTTAGATCATACAATACTTTCGTTAGTGAGTCATACTCTGTCTTTTTTTTTTAAATAATGAATTCTGCAAAAAATAGCGAATCATATCCAGCAATCGTAAGTAACGGGTACGATGGATATAGATGAATGTGTCCATAAAAAAGGGCTAGGTTTCTGTAAATTAGAGTGCTTTAATATCTTGGGAATATCAGTACCAACGTTACAAACATCACACGTCCTGTTCGAGACTTGTCGGCCCGTGATAAAGGTCGCTCCTCCGATTCCACTTACAAGTCTGACTCTGACTATCCGTGACTAACCATTAGCGACCGCAACAGCCGACTGACGTTTTCAATTTATAGGCTAGTGATCCATCTGACTCGACGAGAATTCCTGGTTGCACGTATACCTATACGTAGGTTGCGCCGAACGATAGAATCGACAGAAAATGCCGCTGCAAACTTATTTCAGTTTAATTGAGTGTGGTTGGCTCACACTTTTTTAGGTATCAATTCAGCTCCAACGTTGATTCGATCGAATTATTCCGACATCAATATGCGAGTGGTAAAAGTCCCTGATGGAACAGTTCCTCGTCATTTTCCTAATCAATTTTCCTAATCGACGAATTTATATTTCCCATTGTCTGTATTTTTTATCGGCTGAAATATGCAGTTAATTATATTTAGATAAAAGAAACACGAATTTGCTTTTACCGCGCGCAGATGAAAAATCCGACGTGCAATAAAGATGACAGAAGAGATAGAACCGAGTGCCGTGCGTCGATGAAAAATAAAGAAAATAAAATAAAACAAACAAGCAACATTATTGCCGTTTGACTGATTGAAAAATTATGCGTGATGGCTGATGACAATGAATGATAAATTGAACAATGATTTATTTCGCGTTGCACGCAGATAGTAATTCGGATTTATCGCGCAAGCATCCAGAGAATATAATTACTTCATCACCTATTATTACTTTATTTCATCTCAAGTGGCCTTTTATGTACTGAATACATCACCTTCCAAGAGAGTTTTTTCACGAATCATCAAAGGATCAGATCCAGTCCCTGAAACGATCGTTAGTTTAATTGTTGCGAAAGCCATATGATAATGGTCGAGCGTCATCCAATCATTCGAAAATAAGCACCGCTACGCGGCGGCGAATTTTTAAGATGGTTTCGCCGATCTGGTTTAATTTGTAGCACGTTCTTGCTCCAAGCGTTGACGAGGTTCAGAAGAGAGCGGGTTAGTTAAGGCGGCACCGTTCAGCACCGCAACGCGTCTTTTCTTGTGGCCCATTTTTGCCACTAAAACACGGCCCCTAATTAATCTCGAGCACACGGCTCCGAGTTGGACTGTGTTGTCCCTTTCTCGTCTTCCTTCTCGCGGTCTTCTCCTTTCTACGTTCTTGCTTCTATGGTTTCGCGGTTTCGTGACGTCACGACTTTTTGATCGCCTTTGAATTTACTACGGATCTTCACTCTAACGTGTGAATGTTTTTCGATGAAATATGAATTTGTTTCAGAGTGATCCGTAGTAATTTTAAAATTTTGTCACGTGTAACATTCATTGACATCTACACAAGCCCATGTGCAATGATTGAGAAATATACACGGCATTGATCAGATATCATGCGCATTCCGGAATGACAATTACTAATGAATTTTCTTTGTGATTCTTCCAATGAAGCGCAGAAAATACCTTATAACTTTGATAGTGAATTCTGCATACTGAGATTCCCCATTATATACATGGGTTTTCATGATTATAGACTAGAAATAGAAACGTAGGTTTTCCATGATCACCTGGAAAATGTAAGTGGAGATTATCAACATTAACGGGAGCTGTATTGCGAATTTCATGCCGGTCCTACGTCATTTATCATCTGTTTCCCCAATTGATTTTAAAAGGTTCCCTACTAACTATGGTTAGTTAGACTCCTCATCAAAGAACACTTATGATGATTATGGTACAGTCACATGACCAAAAACATCTTTATTTTCGAAATTGTTGACATTATATGAAATGTCCGCATAGACAACGGACTATTGTCAAAAAAGTCAATCCACTAATTAAAGGCGAGCGCTTGGTTGTCGCCTTCCTCGTCCTGCGAATTACGTCGGCTATGTGGCAGCGAGGTGAAGCCTCGGAAATCCACCGAATCGTTGCCATAACCGTGGAAAAAACTCACTACCAGCAGTAACGCCATCCGTGGCCGAGGTTTATATCCGAGAACGGAGGAAAGACCTAATGGGGATTTGTGGGCTTGACTCTCTCCTTAGATACAGCGCGGCGACACGATAAAGCGGACGAAACGCACTTAACGTCTCACTCGCGCCGGGGTCTTATTTCGCAGCGTATATACGCGGCGTCGTCGCTGGAGAGAAGAGATGCTACGTGCGATTCGAAGGACGTCCTACATATATTATGTACTCGTCGCTTTTTATCGTGGGACTCGCGCGGATTCGCGCTTCATCTTTGATCGCACCGTACGATTTGGCCAAATATCGTTTCTTTCGCAAAATTACGAGCCGCGACTCGCTGATTAATACACTTGGGAGCGAAGTGAGTGTCGGGATGCGTGACTCGAGTTTTGAGGAGTTTCGCGCGTCGGGCGGTCTTTCCGAAAACTGACGACATAATTTTAAATCATTAGCACTTTTTTTTTCATCGAACAATGAAGAGACGTGCTGAGCTCGAATAAGCTGAAAACGTTTTAATTGCATGCTTAACGCAATCATTGTAGTGAGGCTCTCAAGACTTGATGTTAAGGTTGCTTCGGCATTTGCGGTGTCTCGTGAAGTGCGGGGCACCGTGGGTTCATGCTTTGCTTTCAATCTCATGACTATACTTACGTTTTGAAAATGATATGCATTATAGTCACACTTAAATAGAAGCGTAAACAATCGTCAAAAAGTCACCACAAAAAAAGGGATAATAAAAATTTATCAGTTTCACCCGGGCGCCTCGTATGAACGTGACATACCTGCTGCTTTAAAACTGTCAGTATCGCACCGTCGCGACTGACACCTGCTACACCACACACAATTCTTTACTTTTCTTGCAATTTTCTCTCGTTTGAAGTAGTCAACCTTTTGTTTTTATGATACTAATAGAATCCTCGAAATCGAAAGTATTAGCATATGATCTATCTAATATATCTCAACTAAACCGTCGGTAATACAATACAATTGTCAATCAAAATGGCCATCACTCCAAAAATATATGCTCAAATCGATTTTAGTCGACATTTTCTTGTTTTTTAAATTTATCACTAATTCATTTAGCTTACTGCCACGATCTGAAATTGTTGAAAACTATCCGAACATAAGACTACGAACGGCGACAGAGAGAGATTCGTTGCTACAGTAATGAAATTGTTAAATTTGCAAAAGAAAGAAAAAGGAAGAAACAGCAAGATGCACATATCGAGCGATAGAGAAGGCCTGGAAAAGAATTTCTCAACATTCTTTTTAACAAATTTCGATGGTGGCAAAAACCTGCTATGCCCGTTCTCGGCCCGACGCCTCACTGGCGAAGGCATTAGAGAGCGAAGAATAAAGGAGACGCAAAAATCTCGTTTCGAATCCGACAGTCGATGCATGGACTTTCGAAAGAAACTGCCGAATTAAAATACAGAGGACTTCTTATCGCCGAAACGCTTATTACGATGCATATAAAAGGCCGATTACTTTAAATTCGATAAATCTCGTAAGTCCGAGTTTATTGACTCAAGTAATTAAATATTTATTGCCTCGAGAAAAACTTCATTGTTACCATTTTTCGTTCAATTAAGAAGAAATAAGTGATGCATATTTATCAAGAATTTTAATCAGTTGAACGGTCCTAGTTCCCGCATACATCCTGGTACGCTCTCACAAAGGAATGTTAAATATTTTCAATGCGTTGACGGACCAAAGAATAGAATAAAAAATTCATGTAACTGAAAGTAATTTTAATTCTTTTACCATGACGCGAAACACATTTACATGCTTTCATGCTTTGTGTTCTTCAATTGTTAAGATCAATTGCTTTATCCCTCCGTTGTTCACGTTATACAAGATTACAGATGGCATCTGAGATAGGAATAATTTCGATCATTTAATACCATTCCCTGCTTCCACGTTCTGTCGGCGATTTCGATTGTAAAACTTCGATATCCGCAATTACAACGATGTTTGTCCGCGATCGATTCTCATAGGAAATCGCGTTGGCCTAAAGCCACCGGGGCTTAATCGCCGGGTGAAACATCGAGGAAGTATCGCCGGACAAAGGCCCACGATTGCAATCGTCGTAATTAACAGGGAAGAGTTTAGTCATGATTCCCACGTCTCCGCTGCACGTATGCCAAAGTCACGATGAGAGAATCACTTTTATCGTTGTCGCTGCGATGCACGACGTAGTCGTATACTATGACTGGTTGCATATTTTCCCGAAAAAATCATGTGATCGAGAGAAAAATGAGATGTCCACTTGCCTTGGTGGGTGGTTCTATCATACCATCGGGGAACTGCACATTACGTAGCTCATTCATGGAATTGATCATGACGCAATTCGTACTATCTTCGCGTATATCTTCTCGGAAAATCATAATTATTGGTAAAAGGGTTAATTACTCGGATTGTCTTGCGGAATTTTACGCAGAAATCTTTCGCATAAATTGTCGACGATGTGACGTCTATGAATACGACGAGATGAGACTGAGACGTCATGAGTATTCAAATCAGTATCTGAAATTCAACATATTGCAGTATTGTAAACGATCATTCGTAAATATTTCCTGTGTAGCACTGTCATGCCCCTCATTCTGTCTGCTGTCATCGATTTTTCAAGAGGCGTTTCCTCGAGTTTATTGTTGCCGGTTATCTCGATCATTTTCCTCTCTTAGTCGTTTCATCTTTATAGTTATCTTTACTGTTCCGAATTTTTTGAGCCCGCAAAACCCATCGCTATTAATAGATCGCGAGCGCAATACGAGAGGAAGATCTTATCGACGTTGTGAAGTAGGCTGAGAGAGTGGGAACGAGAAGAAAGAGGAGGAGGCATTAGTCTCTGGATCCTTTGGAATTTCTCGTTCGCCGTGCATACTAACGTCCAAAATAAACTGTCGCGCCTCGCAATCTTCGAAAATAAACACCAATCGTGAATTCTGCTCAACGTTGATGCGCAGGGAAATGGAAAGAAAGTAATCAATCTTTAGAAAAAAGGGAAATAGAAGAATCGATGTTTTGAAGACGTATGAAAAGTTAAAATTGAGCACTAGGAAAGAAAACAAGAGCGCCTTGAATGGCATTCTTCTATACGTCATTTGAATTGATTAATAAAAACGGTATTCATAAAATATATGTTGGTAATGAAAAAAAAAAAAAAACTGTTAACGATCAATCAAATTCAAATTCCAACCTCCATACTTGTACAATACTGCAATATTCCATCAACTGTCACTATTTGACCAGAGGCGAAAAATATATTTTTCACGAATACTGATTGAATGATTCCGTCAAAGCCAAATAAACACTTTAAAAGTGTGCGTTAAAATTGCTTTGATCATTATTGAAACTGGAGTGATTTATTGCTATTTGTTCGTGCCGTAAATGTGTTGCTCGTTGTAAAACGAATATTCACGTATCGTAATTTTAATTAAAACATTTGATTTTGGATTACGAAAATCTGTATAAATTGCCGAGTGCCAATTACGGCGTGATAAAAACATAAATCTATACGAGACCGACGCCCAGTCTGTGAAGTCACGGGAGGATCGTTGGGGCCCAAGAATTGGTCAATGAAACGTTAATTGTCGTTCTATGAATTTGGCATCGTTTACCGCGAAACGAATCGGCTCAGACTGCGGCCAGGCTGTTTCTTGCCCTCTTGTCGCGGTAGCAGACGGAAGACGTGACGGGGCACGAGAGGTAGGAGGGAGGATGAAGGGAGGGAGGGGGACAGAGAGTTACCCGTCGGTCGCATCGAGGAATCTTAATTATAAATTAGTTGATTAACTCAATAGTGTTTTTGCTCGTGGCGACAGTGTCCTCGGAGCGTCCTCCTCACACAGAGATACAACGCGGGCTCTCGCACACAACTGCGACAAAACCAGTACCGATCCCGTACTAAGATACCCAGCGGTTCTCAGATATTGTTCCGTTTTAATTTCGCATTTACTTTTATCAATGATTGGGTGAGTTGGGAGGATGAAGTGTTGAATGTTTCATACGTCTCGATATTTTTAACGTCCCAAAAAAGACGGCTGAATGGTTATTGTTACACTGTCGGGCGATAAATTTCCAATGTTTTCGCAAACGAGGAACTTAATAAATTCTGGGTGGCGGCAATGGTAATAACACGAATGGATGTTTTCATTTTTCGTTTCTTTCTGTATCTCATCTCTTGCAAGAAATCTGAAAATATCCTTGGCGGAATCATTGATGAAACGGATAAAAATAGAAAAATGAATCATTGCTTTTTCATTCGAGTCTAAAATCGATGTACATTTTTGTGCAGAAATCTTACTAAATTGCATAAATATCATATTTTATATCGCTTTCTGAAAATCTATAAATGTCGCCAGTTTTGAAAAGACGATCTATGTTAAATACTAAGAAAATTGAATGATTCTCTATAATTAAAATATATCAAGTAAACATACATTATGTACTATGTCAGTATCTAATGAAGAGAATTAAACCTAAATTAAAGATTACCGAAGAAACATCAGAACATCCACCTGCAGATGCACAGTTTAAACCGTAAAAAGAACATAATGGGATCTCATCATACCATATACCTTTGGAAAGGAAATACCCGCAAACGACTAAAAACGTCAAGAAACAAGAGCAAATTCAGACGTATTTTCATTGGATAAAATACCGTTAAAATCTTGGTGTCATATAAGTTCTAGCCGAGCGCAATTCAGCGAATATCGCGTGCTGCTTACCCAAACGCAGCGATCCTTCACGATTTGCACTTCTCTTAATAAATAGTCGGTCAAGAGATAACGAAACAAGTTCCTTTACCAAAAGACTATCATTATGAACGAAATTTAATGCAGATTAGATAACACCGCAATGAGAGGACAGATTATTTTCGTATGCAATTATTTATAAAAACCATTCATTACAACTTGTTAGTTTGGGACTAATGATTCCAAAGTACGATTAGGAAATTGCGAAGAAAAAATCAAAAACTGAAATCTAGCGAGAATTTCGTGCGCTCCTTCAAAAGGCTGCACCTGACTTCCGTTCGGGCGATTGCAGGTGTTGTGACCGACTCACAAATCGCTTTGACTAAAAGACGAGCTTTTACGTCCTACGTAGCCATAAAATCAACAAAACCTTAATTCGAAGCTACATCGACCCTTCACTCTTTCTTTCTCTCGAACGGTGCCACGAAAGTGTTGAAGTGTAAATGACGTTATATACAGCTCACTTGACATCGCGTGTTATGTTTCGTCAATTGCCAAAGACATTTCAATTAGTTCAGTCAAGTTGAACGAACTCTCCTGGAGTTGTACAGATATAGCATTTAAATCTTTTTTATGCTTTTCTTAATTGGTAATTCGAGATTTAAAACACACAATGTTAAATTGCCTCTTCTTTTCTTTGGTTATTTTTTCAGTTTTTCTTACGCTTAATGTGACACCCTGAGTTCTCGTGGTGCTGATGTACCGTAAAATTTCAGAATTCATACCTATGAAAATTCGCCAACTATTCCTACTGGATCAGTTAATACCATAATTGCTCATAAAATGTTAATCTCTGTTAAATGGTTTAAAATACTTTTAGCATCGTCACCATAATCCAATAAACCATGAAATTTAACGTTTGATTAAGAATTGTGTATATAATATGGGATGCGAGCATCTTCAAGTCAAATCATCCAAATTTCTTGAGCCGATGTTCTTTTCTAGTTGCGTTATGAAAAAAGATCGTCGAACTTCCGCGGGAGTGAAACGTTGCTCGGCGCATCGACTCTGTCCAGTTGACGTATACCGAACGATGCCTGCAGCAAGTGACCCTGTCCGGTCCTGCCATTCGCTTCGTAATCGCTGAACTTTTTGCTCCGACACTTCGTACGAACTGTCCGGAGCGAACGTCAGCAGAATTGAAAATATGCTGCAAACACACGATATGCGAGATGCACGATGTCTGTCGTTAAGACGTTCTATACGGAAACATTTCAATATTATACGAGGATACGGAGTCTCGTCAAAACTTGAAACACTACCGTTTATATTGAACACAAAATTGATTCAAGAAATCATCATGAATTCATCAATTCTTAAATTGTTTCGAGTAAGTTTACATCATGCCGTACTCTGCCGAGTAACTTCCACCTTTAGGCTTAATCGTTGTTTACCAGGAGAAAAGTGCGTAAGGAAGTCCGATGAGCCGACAAGGATGATGATTCTTCGACATCGGAGCGGCATCATGCTACCAATTCCGACGAGCAGCGACGGTTTTGCCGGCATTCCCAGCGAGTCAGCTTACACTAACTGCTTTTCGCGAAACATTCTTGCCTGATCCGCGTGCTTGTTGTGCGGAGACTAGTTTTCTTCGGAACGTTATTACCTCCGACCCGTGCTCGGGTGCGGCATTTGCCGAAGAAAAATGCTTGCGGCGAATA
>JAPYZR010006674.1:0-14725 GCA_030522945.1 Trichopria nigra
TGAAATTTTGACACAACATTCTTGAAATGTTAAGCATTCATTTAAAAAATTAAAAAAAAAATGGAAAAAAAAAATTTTCAAACCTTACCCCCCCCTTAACCTCCTTTGGATATCCACTCGAGAATTTATTACCGAGGAAGGGAAGGAAAGGAGTTGAGATTTCATTCGTGTCGTAAAAGAGCTAAATCTTTTGCTTCGAGATCAGGAACTAACGAGTTTCCCAACTTGTTCTAGAGCGAGTGCAGCTTTTCAAAGACAGCACGGTGCAGATACTCCTTTTTCCCCCCATGCCATAATTTCTAATGAAGTAACGGGGATGTACTTTCTCAACACGGGCAAACAAATTAAACCTTTACTTTCTTCTCTTTCACCCCGCATAATCGCACTCTATTATAGAAACAATCAACATTGGCGACTGAAATAAATTTGTGTTAGTTTTCTGTCACACTGTTAGAACTTTTTCGAATGTGGATTTCGTTAGTCACGATGAGTAAGCAAAAGGCTGTTGACTATTTATACTTTTGACTTATTTGTTATTATTGAACGACAACAATTAATTAATTAATTAAAGGAAACAATAATTGTTGCGGAACTAGACCGGTTCTGGAGCAGTGAGCTCTGTCGGTAATGTGGTGAAAGTATATTTGCGTTAGTTTTAAGCAAAAGAGGAAAAGGTGAATTATCAATTCGTAGAAGATACCACTAATTAACATCAATATAGGGTACATTTTTACAATGGTACAATTATATTGCCGCCAATTATGTGACAGCGACATTCTTCTATATCTCCAAAGCAATTGTTGAAAATTCAACTATTTATGGACAATGCTCACTCAATTAAGTGCCAGTGGGTAAATATATCTTTTCAAGCGATTTAATCGATTGAGAAATACAAGGCAACTAAATTCTTTAAAGTCTAACGACTGTAAAATGTATACATGTGGGAGAGAACTGGACATAGCGAAACTCTTCTACGTTATAATTATAAACTGAAATAGTGCGGCTTGGAACGTATTGTCTCTTGAAACAATGAGGAAAAAAATGTAATTTTAGACCAAAAAAAAAAAAAACCATTACAATTTCAAAAGCTGTTTTTTTTAATGTCGTGACCCTTTACGTGGTTCGAAAGTACACAAACACAAAATTAGTATTTCGTGTGCAATCAGCAGCTTGTCACATAATTTACCTTTTAAATTCTGTTCTTTCATTTTAAATCCAAACACTTTACATTTACGTACATGCATGTGTATAAAACGTGATTGCAGTGGGCAAAAAAAGACGCTATAAAATAAAGAAAAAGGATGCTCGGATAAACACATACGTGGTATAAATATATACACATGCAAGTTAGTCGCGGATTTCCTGATGCGTAATTACCCTCCTAATCACAGGTTACATCGCTTAATTTATGCAAAACATTATTATGCAAACTAGTTAGACAAATTCGTTTCACTGTCACAAGTTAAATCTGTTCGTGCCATTAATGAAACTCAACCTCCCATTTTTTCTGTTATCGATAAAGATTCAATCGAGTGCGAATCCAAGGACACTCGCCTTGGAGATTAGCAATCAATGTACTCGCGATGACATTCCCATGCTTATGCTGACTTGCGATAATGCAGTTTTTCGTTTTGCCAACTATCAGGGGTTGCGCGCGCGGACAGCGACCGGACGTCCGGGAAAAGCGAGCGGAAGATAACGTATACGTGAATGCAAATTACAGTTAACCCTATCAGGCTCTTTTTGTTCTCGTTCCCCATCCCTCGCCCCGGCCCCTCCCTTCGGCCTCTGAATCAGAGCGAATGGAAAGCGGCTTTGCTCCGTGTGGTAGTATAACGGACAGAGCTGCTTCGACGACACGTTAATGCCGATGAATACGACGGTAGTCGAAGGACAGCTAACGTGACGTAATCTCCCGATATTTTGAGATTTCGGCTTTTTATCATTGATACGTTCCCTGTTTGCCACGAACTTCGCACACAGCTGCACTGGTGACAATGAATTATTTTTCGATATATATGCGTATTTTGCCATGTATTATTGATGAGAATTGTCGCAAAGAAGTTGACATTAAAACGATTGTTGAAAATGCGTCATTGTTTAGATATGAACTCGATTACAGCACCCTTTTTATACCATTCCCTATTATGAAATGAGAGGTCACTGAAGTCTTTGTCAATGTGTTTTCCAAGAGGGATCGCAATCAATGTATCCACATTGGCGAGGATGCCCATCGAATGCCCCATGTGCACGTTTAATGGACGTACAATGGATATGCAATTAATGTAAAATGGATGTAAAATAACTATGTTTTCTTTTGAACAAAAACTGGACGATCTATTGATCGTTCAATTTACGCGTGAGTATGGACATCAATCATATATATCTGGCCACACATGTATGCTCAATTTTCATCCATGGACGAACAGGTGAGTGATGGACAACAAACAAGCAAAGAACAAGACTAAAAATGAATGAAATATATTATTCATTTAAAAAAGACTTATTATGACTCATGGCTGCGTTTGGCCCGATGTAAAAGTTAAAAGGATTTATAAGGTCTTAATTTAGTTTTTAAGTTTTTTTTTAGCTTTTAAATCTGCCTTTTATAACAGACTTCACTTTTTACGCTCCTTTTTTTCATCGTTTCGAAACAGAAGGGGATATTTTTATTTAATTAATTTCATGCTCCTATAACAATCCTAGGTAATGACTTTTGATTATATAATAAACTTTGTTGAATAGGAATGTAGTATATACCCTACTACTCTACTGAATTCACACCACTTTAATTCATTGTCGGATTCATTTCAAGAATTACTTTTTGATTTCAACGTGAGTATATAATATTTTTCTAAATATTTCTAGAAATTATTCTGTCATTGTCCTTACTTCAATGTACAGCCTGGATGGAAAATCTGAATTATCTTAGAAACATTTTTGGTAATTCACTCTGTCTTGCAACTTTTATTCATTCATCATTCATTTTTTCTGCTGTATTTTTGTTCGTAAAATACTTCTAATTCCCTTTTTCCAATTTAACTTCAAGTTTCATGAATAAAAGCAATTTTTAATTGGCACGCAAATCCACTGTTCTGATTACTCGAATAAAAATAGACGTCATTCAATTTCGACGTGTCTGAACGAGGTTTGAGAAAATCTGTAAAATTTGACGTGATACTATAGTATTGCATTCCAGATGTATTTTTGGTCAGCATCACACAGAAAAAAAAAAATACTATGTTTGTGAAATAATTATAAAACTTACGCACTAAACCATGAAACAAACTTTTTATAATTCTGTGTGAGTTTTTGGTTCACAACCCAGCAACCGAAATTATATTGAAATTGATTCAGCCGGGTCAAAAAACAAGATCAATTACAACGAAGCGAATTCATATCTTCGACATACTTTATCAATAATATTGTAATGAAATGTATTGAACGTGAAATGAAAATTTAATTTATAAATATTATTTGTCGATTGAAATGTATTGGAATGTATTGAAATATTTACACTGTGTATAATGTAAATTTATATTCAAAATTAGATATATGTTTTAATTGTTCATTTAATATTGCAATAACAATTTGTTTTTAGCAATGAAAAGAAAAAGAATATACCAAATAGTTTAGCAAACTTATAGAGGAAGGTATTTATATGCTTTAGATTGAAGATTATATTTTAGTCCATGATGGATCAGAAGGCAATTTTTCGTTTCTAAATTAGAAAAGATCTAATTTTACATTGTATAAAATCCAAACAATCTAATTTGATCGTAAATATAGAATGTAAAATGTAAAAAGAAACCGGTAAAGTTCTAGTTAGATCAAATTATACCAGAAATTAACTTCATGTACCCAGAGATCTGATTTTACGTCAAATTAGTGTCAGGTATAGTGTGAGGTCTGACTTCTATAATTAGTATAGTCTTGCTGACACGTAACTGATGCCAAAGTTTGTACTACGAAATGGTATTTATAATGATGAGCGTTTTTCTCATTAGTCTCTTATTTTGAAAAATCATTACCATTACCAAAAGATTCACTAACATTCGAAATTGAACATCCGTGAGCAACTTGGAACAGGTTAAGTATTAGGTTTTAAACAATAACTGGTACATCTGCTTCCTACTGTTTAAAAAATCAACAAATATCCTGAATTGAAGAACTCAAAAATCTCAGAATATCTTACAAATTAAAATACTGATGAAGTTTTGTTCTATCGTGTAGAATTTGTCAACGAACTTTTCTCAACTCTCATTCTTGCAATTAACACTGTAAGCTGGGCAAACATTTCTCTTTTAATGAGTCCGTATAGATGAATTGTAAGAAATTTTGAGACCAGAGCACGTAAAACTTACAGTCTTGGGTTTTTCATTGTAGATCGTATTCTTAAAGCACACTTTGTTAGACTAAAAATAAACGAGACCAAGTTTCAGTACTAATGCTTTTATTTCACAAACTCGTGATTTTTATTCTATCCTCATTCTTCAATGTTCGCGCACCTATTGATTTACTGTCTCTCGTTTAAACAAGGAATGGCGTATCGCCTGCTTAAATCACCTCCCACGAAACTTCTCTAATTCTTTCATCCTAGTTGTATTTATAAGCCCAAGGCCTGCGGAAGACAAATAGATTAGAAGAGAACTAAATGCCTTTCTTTCTCTCTTACTTCTTTAATTGCCTCATCTCTTCTTTCTTCTACATTAGCAGTTGATGCAAGTATCTCTTGCTCTCTCTCCAACTTCCGCCTCGCAAGTAACACTCTCGACTTTTCGAGGAAGGGTTTGACTTTCAAAGGAGAACGAGGTGGACAAGATGGTAAAGGACGAGACGGTGAGAAGGGAACCTGTCGATACCTTGGCGTGACGCCTGCATTTTTTACAGGTACTCCATTAACATCTCATTATGAACACTCCAGCGGCTCGTCCTCCTCACTTCACAAGCAGCAGCAGCAGCACCAATGTCGGTCGTCTCCCCTAGTTTCTTAACTATTTTATTCTTCTCTTCGTCCCTGCCAAACGCGAAATATCTTAAGTTCGAACTTCCATTAAAATATCTACTATAAGCACTCACGGCACTTTACTCGGCACGAATTCTTACCGCTTTTTCAAGATCAGCGGTATCAGCCCCAAATTTAACGTATTTTAGAAACTAATAATACTACGAATACGTCACCCGAATTTAATTATACGATTGGTTACGAGGTAATCACGTACTGAAACGTGTTGTTTGATTGTGCAGACGAAAGTAATAAAACTGAAACCGATTCCGATTCACTGACATTCTTACTATTATTATTATTACTATTATCATTGTGATAGGGGAGGGCGATGTCGTATCCAGGTAGCCCTACCACTACACTATAATTAGCGCGATTCCGGTATCAGGTAGCGCCATTTATTAACGAGTCGGAAATGCCGACGTCGCCGTCGTCGATATCGAGGCCGACGCGCTGGAAAAATCATAAAACTGGAGCAAATCTGGTGTACCGAAGAAAAAAAGTCGAAGGAAAAGCGGTGCGGATGGAAATGAAAATCGCGATAAAGAGAAAAAGCGAATCTTGTTAGCGAGGAACCAACAATCGTCGCGCGTTGACGACGACGATGACAATAAGCACCGAAAGAGGCGAGACGATGGAAGGGGTTAGATCGTACGCCTTAAGTGGGAAGTTTGCTTTTCAAGCAGGGGAATATTACGAAAGCAACTTTCCCGTCGCGACCTTCGATCCGTAAGCCACCTATAGGGGAGGGTATGATGAGTCAGACGGGTTTCCTTATTATAATCGTTATTGTGTTTTCCCCAGACGAAATCGGAAGTTCACGGGTAACTTCAATCGTCATTGAAATAAGCTGCGCTTCCGGTGCCGACGTAGCGAGAAAATTCGATCTTAATGTATTATCTTGTCGTGGTATCCGAGAACCTTGTCCTTTTTCCGCTTCCCATTCCCGTAACTTCGTTCTCAGTTGGTTACTTGTTAGGTTTGCTCGGGTTAACGGATGGGTATAGGATATCCAACCGCATTCACGCGGTACACACGGCACTGTCTTAACTCGAGTTTAACTTCCAAACGTTGATACAAAAGTTCCTACACCATCTACATCGAGTTACTTTTTTATAAGATTAAAAATGAAACTGCAGGAACTTCATAGCACTTTTATATCTTTCGAGTCCAAATTTATGATCTCTTTTTGAACAAACAGTTCTCTAACCTTCGAGATTTTACGAGAATCGTGAAGAAAACTTATATCAAGATAATAAACCGTTTTATTTTGTGCGTAAAAATCTTAAGAAATTTTCAATTGTTTATATTTAAGAGCAGAAAGGAATATTAATTTATTCAATTTTTAATTATTATCAGAAATACTATTATCAACGTTCTTATATCTTGAAATCCGCAAGTTAATCTCATCGCTATTCTACGATTCCTATTCTGTTTCATTATTCCAAGTATTAAATCAAGCCTGCCTCCTTACATATTTTTAGAATTAGTGTCTGGGATCCCTCTTGATCCAATGTAAATATTAAAAAACGATTTCTTCAATCCACCCTGAATGTAGCACATCTAATCTACATAGTTTGACTACAGATAATCTGGGATGTCAGTTATTACTTCAATCCATACTGTAGGTTGGTTCGAGGTATTGAATTTGGTGGCATGCAAACAAAAAAAATTACCACATGTCCATTCATCAGATATCGTTCATTAGCATGCGGTGTAGCTCAAGAATGAAAATCGATAACATAAATGCAGGTTTTCTAAATTTGTGTTTTGTGTCAACTAAGACCTGAATAGTTTTTATGGTATATACAGGGTGTCCCAGAACTGGCGGATAAAATTTCAGGAGGCGATTCTTCGTGAAATTTTAAATCAAAACGTCCTTTACCAAAATTCGATCCGACGCATAGAATTTGAATGGCGAGCAATTGAAGTATAGAAAAAAAATTACTGTTTTTTGCAATAACTCAGCTCATTTTCAACCTGTATTAACGGATGAGGGCGCATTTTAAAGATTTCTTCAAGCCCAACAATTCCTCTTTAAGAGAATATTATCTGGGATGAATATTTCGCTAGTAAGGGCCTCATATAAAGGGTAAAAATTGCCTTTTTTTGCGGTTTTTCGCGTCTAACTCATTCCGGAAAATAGCTAGCGAAATATCATATAAACAAAGTTGTAGAGCTTCAAAGGACGAAGAATTTGCATCCTCACAAGCTCGAAAAACAGTAATTTTTTTCTCTAAACTTCAATTGCTCGCCATTCAAATTCTATGCGTCGGATCGAATTTTGGTAAAGGACTTTTTGATTTCAAATTTCACGAAGATTCGCCCCCTGAAATTTTAACCGCCAGTTCTGGGACACCCTGTATATATAGGGTATATTTAAGTATTTTCGTTCATTAGCTACAACTTCATTACTTTCAGTAACAAAATTTGGAAAATAAAGAAATTCGAATCTTTCACAAAACCAACGATTCACGTCAATTGAGCAATTGAATTGCGACGACGTAACAACATACTTAAAAATACATGCATCGTTTTACAATGTACAATTAAATACATATTACAAAAAATACATATAATAGCAGAAATATGCATTTATAGAAACATACTTTGTTTAAAGCCACGTCAGAGTAATTATAGACTTTTCGCGCGTTGAATTTCTACGGCTAGATGAGATATCAAATATCGAAACGAGTACAAGTTTAAAACATCTTTCCGTAAAGAAGTTTTCCAGTTTGTAAAACTTTAAATTAAGTAATTAGGGGTTATTTATTTGTATCTTTTTTAAATATTCGTCGAAATGGCTTGTAGTATTTCCAGTAATGTACATAACTTGATGTAACCAAGTAAACAATTTTGCGAATAAATAAACCTTATTTAAAGTGACAATCAATGAAAACGTTGAACTCGAAATTGTAGGATAGTTGCATTTTTCTGTGCAAAACTAAAGTCTTTATTGAATATTGTTTAATTCTATATTATTCATTATTCAATTCTTTAATTATTGTAAAAATGTGAAGAATCTTTGGACACTGAAATTTATCATTTAAACATTACGGAAAACTCAATATTGAAAAAGTGTTAACACATATTCTAACGAGTTTAATAAAAATAATCAGTAATAATTTTTTTAGTACAAAAATTTTTTAATATATCACATATATTTAAATATATATGCAAGCCGATATTTCATTTCAGTGTCAGTTTAACAGAAATAAATCATCATTTAACACATTTGACACGTAAAAGTTAAACTACAATCAATCAATACAACAGTCACTGTAGTTTACGAAGTATATTCTGTCGAAATATCCATGAAAATTACATTTTTTTCGTTACGACTGTTCGTTTCATGCGTGAAAGGGGAAATGGGTATACCGTCGCAAAACTGGCATGCAAATAGATTTCAGCCTCGATGGTGGAAACGATTATTTGTAAACTATTAACTGTATATTTCTATTTTCATAAATATATCGCACTATAACTATTGTTTATTATTATTTTAGGTCGAACCATTATCTATATCTGAATAAGTACTTATTTAAAATACGTTACGTTTACCCACTATAGGGTTTATCGGCACTTGATAAGGTAGATCACGGGCCCATGGTTCCAACATAATTGAAATGCCTCTCCCAAAAAAGGGATCGTACGTACCGACACCGTACAATGTATTGCTACGATCCCCATTTGAGGACGATACACAAAAAATGAATTTATTAATATTAAAAATTTAGGTTATCTTTCAACTCTCTCTCTCTCTCTCTCTATATATATATATATATATATATTATATAATATATAATTCAAGATCGCTGTCTTTTTTTTTTTTTTTTTTTTTTATTACGGCCCTTTCTGCCCTTCTTTCCTCTTAACGGGGAAAATTCTATTTTAACAATTTTTTTCTCCAAAATTATCAACTTATCATCATACCACAGTCGTTGAACTCTTTCAGAGACAGCGATTCAGAAAACGCGAGTTCATATGAATTATAGTGTTTCTATCGTCACACATCTTTCATTACCAATTTTCTAAATTCCTTCGAGTGAGATTTCACTCCAAAGAGAGTGACAATGGAGCCATTCTTTCCAAAGAGTGAATTTTCACGCTTTAAGAGTAAAGTTTCACTCTAATTTGAGTGGAACTGAGAATTTTTCACTCCAGAAAGAGTGAAATATCACTCTTAAAGAGTGAAAATTCACTCTTTTGAAAGAGTGGCTCAATTTGCACTTCCTTTGGAGTGAAATTTCATTCCAAGGAATTTAGCGAGAATATCTTCCTTACTTTTCCTTTCTTTTCCATTTTAATCAAGAATTTCCGAAAACTCCTGCAGGCCCGGGAAAAAATGGATTAGATATAATTATATCTGATCCAGATATAATTATATCTGAATCATGTATGATTATATCTGGATCATATATGTTCCAGATATAACGATATATAATTATATATGGATTTTGACCAGATATAAATGGATTTTGACCAGATATAAGTATATATGTATATGGTCATATATCGTTATATTTCAATTATATATGATCATATCTGGAACATATATGATCCAGATATAGCCATATATAATTCAGATATAATTATATCTGAATCCATTTTTTCCTGGGGGTTCCGAAATTAGCGTGCCATTCGCACATATTTTCAGGCTGCACTAATTTTTCTTATTCCTTCAATTTGTACTGACTTTCCGGTCTAAATTTTATAAGTGCCAATAATTGAAGCAATTTATAGTCAAAACTAGCACACGATGGACACAATACTCTCAACACAAATATTATAAATTATTATTTTTATATTTTTTTCTCTTTTTCTTTATAAACTAAATGTTAAATATGTAACAAAACCAAATTAGAATGCTCGCTGGAGTATTTCTAATCAAACATATAACTGTATAGTAAAAAGAATTTACTTATTGTCTCAAAAAGAGACAGATTGTAAATAAAAAAATGATTGGACCGCAAAGTACAACGGCAGATTATATCCACTTTGTGCAGATTAATATCGAAAATATATTTCCGTAAAAATCTAGAATAGAAATGAAATATTTATTAGGATCTTCGGACAATATATATATTTATATAGTGATGACCATCAGCTACGTTGCGGAACGACAAGTAATATGTATATATATATATTGTAGTTTCTAATTAGCGACGTTAGAGCTTATTGAAAGCCAAGGCACTCTACTTTATTAATGCCACGGTTCACGTTTAAGCCGAACCAGCCGAAGGTTTACACGTCAGGTGCTTTTTTCCGAAGAAGGTCACGTGCATTATCTTGATTTTTCGCTCTTTACCTATAGGAATGGCACTGCCCTCACCTTTAATTCATTTTTAAATATTTGTAATAACTTGAAGCAACCACTTTTTGAAGTTTACTCTGAATCATACATGTTACGCTTCTATTGTACTATTGTTTATTGCCAGAATATTATTATTAATCGTCGAAAGGAATTTGCACACAGAATATGTTACTAAACGTGAAATGAAAATGATTTCATTAAATGCATGAATAACTTGCCTATAAAGTTTTTATGTAATGAAGTCACTTATGTCAAACATTTTATACAAATAAAATAATTTAATCAGTACTTTATCTGGACTTATTAAAGGGAAGCTAAAGCGGCTCTATAATTCCCAGTTTTATATTCTTACGAATTCTCGCCTAATTGTGAACCGAAAATATAATTTTTGTTTAATTTTAATAATTTAGGTTAGGAATTGACGCTATCGACCGAGCCGCTTTAGCTTCCCCGCGATCCAATTATAATTCAAAAATTTAACAAAACAACCAAAAAAAAAAAACATATTCTTAAATATATTCTCGACGTCATGGCTCTACATAAATTTTAGAATTATACCGAGTCCTTTTATACGTTTACATTATTTTGGTTTTGAAGGATGTAAGTTGCCTAAATTTAATCTTTTGCTAAAATTACTTTTCTTTGATAATATTTAAATATTGTCGAAATTAAAAATGCGGTAATATTATAAACATATGGTCTGATAGACAAGTGGAATTGGTTCCTTATGATTGATCTCTTTTGGTCTGTCCGATGTAAGCCCTATTGCATTTTTTTACATGGAATTTTGTAAACACAATACTTAATTTTAATCTGTAATTACATCTCTGCCATTTGTATTATTGAAAAAATTCGAAAGATTATTTTCATTTTTAAAACATAAATCTATATTGAAAATGAATTTTCACTTGCAACGAATTGCATCGGAAACGAATGTTCTTATGTTTAATTTTTAAAGGTGACAAATGTATTTTAAAATTATTTACATCTAGTAGTCTTTGTGTAATTTATGTAATTGAAATCAAATATTCGTGCTCGAAGTATATTTAATTAAATTATATATAAAATTAATAAGTTTATTGTTATTCTTTATTTAAATATATCACTTGATTTCATACGTATCGTCAGTCGACTTGGAAAAATCAATGTCTGCAAAATTACAGAAGCATGTCTACATATATATATATTAGATCACAGAGAAGCTAATCTCCAATATCTAGCTTGCATTCAGCTATTGCCAAGTTAGAATACTGAATTAGTTCTGTGCTCCTTCCATGCTCTTTCTTCCCTGTACTGATTATACTTCCTATTTCTTCAATATATACGTATATATTCCTTCCCGTATATAGGAGCCGGATGTAGAGCATTATATTTTGCTGCGCACTACAGGAATTTCATTCCTGGATGATGTTGGAATTCTTCGATTTTGTATCAGTAGAAAATTAACTCGTGTAAGATTCACTCAATATTATAATATTAAAGTTGTTCGGACGCAAAAAATAAATTTGTTTGATAAGATGAATATATTAAACTTTATCTAGCTAATATGACAAATTTTCTCAGTGTATAATTATTCGGTTCGAGAAATACTAGAAAAGTTAATACCAGTTTGCAAATTGGCTAATTTTCCACTATGAAACGTTTAACTGACTGAAAGTCGACACAGAAGCGACCAAACTAACTATGATGAATTTTATTCCTAAAGTTCAATTGCACAAAACTAACAACAATACGAAGTTCTGCGATTCCCTAGCCTTTGATTACGCTTTGATATTACTATTAAACTTTGGTAACTAATATATAGTGTGAATTTATATATATATATAGTGAAACGTGTCCCTTTGCACCAATCGACAACGATATATGGTATATATATATAAGTCGTAATTTATGCATTATTCTCTGTTTATTGGTTTTGAATTCGCTAGTAATGTTCCATATATAATGTCATGAAACACTGCAGCTGGATAATTGACATTTAATTTTATGAATATATTCATATTTTCGAACGTGACAAGACTTTATTAGGTTATATATATACATTTTTTTTCTACATCTATGCATTCTGTTTCTATATAGATATACAATATAAAGAATTAATTTTAGTATACATTTTAGTATACAGTCGAAATTTGATAAATCTTATAGTAACTCTATGTATATTAAATTTGTATTTTAAAATTTATACTTTAGTATGAATTAGTGAAATGTTACTATACGTTAATTGTAGAGAATGTTGACTTTATTCAAAATAACATACAGTACTAGTAGTAGTAATTAATAGTAATTATTCATCAATTCTTATAAATATTTTGAATAATATAAGAAAAATAAATCTAAAAAATTGTTTTTATCTCAAGATAAATTAATTTATTCCTTTATAAAATTCCCATAAACTTTACCAAAACTGAATTCGATATATATTTCGTAACGTCCGTAAATAAAAGTTATTGAACATACATTGGAATCTGTACGTTTTACGAAAAACTAGATCGGTATAAATTTAATTTACATTTTATTATTTTATATGGGTTGTTTATAAATTTATGTTTAACTTATGTGAGCTTTTTTTAAATTTTGAAGCATAAATCTTTACAATTGTTGCCATTAAAACTTTCATATATTATACATAATTATGTAATTTATAAAGTATATGGAAAACTCAAATTTCAAAACACACCCTATATTATATATATATCATTTTCTTTTCAAACGATTCGTCGAGAAACTTGGTCGTGAACGCAGTCTCGTAATGAATTCGCGTTATGCATTTATGAAATAAGAATAATGGTAAATTGCACGTGCGTCAAAAGTAATGAACGACGAGCAGTCGCCGATTATTCTATTGCAAATCTCCTTACTTCCAGGAAAGACCGTGGGTCGTAAGAGTTGCAAAGGGCCAATTTCAGGGCTATGGCTAATAAAGCGCTTTACTACTCTCGTCACACTCATCGAGAAAATTACCAAACCGGCTCCCTCGTAAAGTCTTATAATCTTAATGACGAATTAACCCTGTTCTTTTAAACCTTGTTTTCCGGTTAAAAAGTTATTTGTATATAAAATCTACTATTCATATATTTTTCAGAACTGAGAGTTGCATTCATCAAATATATACATATATATTAAGAACTGATTAAAAAACAAATCTTATTAAATCCCAGTAGAAAATCATCATTATCATCATTATCATCATTATTTATTTTTATTTTATTTATTTATTTATTGTTATTGTTAATATTATTATATTATTATTATTATTAAATAAAAAAAAACTAACATTTATGTGAAACATACCTAAAACACAAATTATTTTTCGTTTGTACTTAAAAAACCTGTAGCATATGCACACGAGTACAATTATATACAATTACAGTGAATATATATTTCTTCTATTATTACGAGGGCTAAAAAAATAATAATTTCTTCGTGTACATTTGATATAATATTCGCAATTCAAGTAAATGTATTATTTCAATAAATGAAACTTTCTTTGTTACGCTTTTGCATAGGTAACGAATAAAACACGAAAAAAACTGTCTATTATCTAGACGAGGAATATTCAAATTTTCCCGGGAAACTTGAATGTGCTGCTTCGCGTTGGACAGGTAGAGGGCTTTCGACAGTTCCTGCTATTTTTCGCCTCTCGTATAAGAAATGGAACTTTTATTCCTATAAGTGCCGAGAGCAGCGGTAGAAAGTTCGTCTTCAGTGGGGTCATTACTGATCCACTTAGCAAATGATGAGTCATGGATCTGATCAATGATTAAGACCAACTCTAGGCAGTCGACTATCGCACGGCTGACCTGAGATTTTCTGATGCTACACTGAAGCCAAGAAATATATTTTATATATGTTATAAATATATTTCATTGTTAATAAATAGAAATAAGGAATTTTAATTTAATTCCACACTCGGTCAATATATGATTTAAATAAATAAATAATTTCCTTAACGGGAAATTTAATCGTGTCCCGAGTCAATTGTTTAAAAAGTTTCAATATTTGAAACTAATGTCATGTGTAAAAATTTTTTTTCCGTCCAACGTTTCGGCATTAATATGCCTTCTTCAGGGACATTAGCCAAAGCCTAATTTATATTAATATGTTTTATAAACATATATATGTTTATAAAACAGTTTATACTGAATAGATCAAATATAATTTATAAAATCGACTGTAACGAATGTAATGCAACATATATAGGACAGACAACGAGATACCTTAAAAAACGTATATATATATACGAACATAAAAACAATTGGAAAAGAGATATCGGACATACAGCGTTAACAACACATATGTTAAATATACAGGACATAATTTTAAATTTTCAGATACTACAATTTTAGATAATGAAACACATTGGAAAAAAAGAAATGTTAAAGAAATGCTATATATAAAAAAAC
>JAPYZR010006675.1:0-10972 GCA_030522945.1 Trichopria nigra
TCACATCAATTAGTAGTTTGAATGAGGCTTTGAGGGTCTCTCAAAGTTTCGAACTTTGGCCACCAGATGGCACTACCGTGACACTTAACATAGCGAATAATATTATCTAATACAATTTTTAGCTATCCGCAGAATGAATTAGTAACTGTCGCTATTGTAACTGCACACGTATACTTTTCAAATGGGACGTTTCATCGTAACGTTTCCGTGGTTAGGCCATTCAACGTATCCATAATCTTACATATAGAAAGCAATAAAGGCAACGTTGTTGAAATAAGATGAAAAGTCTCAGAAAGGTTTCAGTACAGTTATTGTAACCGCACAAGAGCTTTTCAAATGTTACGTTTCGCTGTAACTTTCCTATAAGGTATGGCTTTAACCGTTTCCAGTACGTCACAGAAACGTTTATGAGCCAAAAATTGAAACGTTACATGGCTGCAATGAAATCTAGTGACGTTTTTGAAATCGAAAAATGTATAGGGGTATCATACTATTATTGGATGACTTTTATGTTCGTAAATCTTTCTGAATGATAACACAGGCCCACGAAAAAAGTGATATGTACTTTTGACCAGACGTACAAATTCTCATGTATTTTTGGCGGGTTTTTCGAAATTAAAAAAAAAAAAAAGGTACGGTAGTTTTGACTCCATATTTAGATTCTATGGGTCAAAATACATGGGAAACCATATTTTAAATTTTTTTTTTTTTCTTTCTGTTTTAACCCTTGGTACAGCTTCGAAAAGTCTAATACTCGCTTAAGGAACTCAAAATTTTCGGTGCAGTTGTCATCGTGTCACACGTCGCAGTAGCAGGTTTCTTACAATGACACTCAAATACTTATATATTGTCAAAACGTCAGAAATTTCTCAAATAAGAGACATGGAAACAATTGGTTGTTTCATAACAGTGTCCAATAAGCACCACTGTATTACAGTGAAATCTATAGAAAAACGGTGGCTACGTGTAAGAAAAAGAGACAATTCTACTGTAAAACTTTTGGAATTATAATGTTTAAAATAGGTATAACTCATTCCACACAGAGGAAACTTTGAATGAAATATAAAAAAAAATGTAGTATCTGCAGTTATATTCAATGTAAAATGCTTAATTCTAAAACTTAAAAATCCCTAATATCTAAGATTGAAAAAAACAAAAATTGTTTGCAACCAACATATTACCTTATAAACTCGAAATCCACTTAAAAATACTAAACTCATAAAACTCAAAGACACATTTCAACATCGTTTAAATCTCACAAATTCTAAATGTCTAAGATTGTATAGGTTTGGGAGTTGTGAGCTTGGTGGTTGTGAAGTCGGGGTTACGAACTTGGAAGTTGTGGTCTTGGGGGCTGCATCAGACTTGAAATATAATTTAAAGCTGAAGATAAATAAATCTTCTTTTATGTATGTCTCAAAAGTGGCCATTTCTGTGCAATTGAATAAAAAACGATAACTTTTACCCATTTTTAGCCCTCTAGAGCCGCCAATTTGTAAATTTGACATTGGATTCAAATATATGGATTCATAGAATCCAAATATGCAGTCAAAATTATTGTACCACCCTTTGTTTTTTTTTTTTATTTTTTTTAATTTTGAATTTTTTACTTCAAATTTTGATTTTGTTTCGAATAATACATGGGGATATGTATATTTCTGTTCAGAAGTACAGACCATTTTTTTTTTTGAGGGCCTGTGTTGTTATTGGAGTATATGACATCCTGCAAGCGAAATTCAACCTGTTAAGTGTTCAAAGTAGATAAAAAAGTGAAAATAGTATATGTATATACACACACTTTTACCAAACGCACTTGTAACGTTTATCTTTCAATTTTTGTTTCGTCAAGATAACTTTTAAAGACTTGGAGAACGCTCCACACGGTTAAATGGAGAAAATGTATCACATTAAGGATTATCTTATCTTTTGTTTCCGTTGTTACGAATTTAATGTATGTGAAAACAAAGATAAAAGATGACAGAATACCTGCCGCACAGTGTTCAATGTTCATTCGCCATTTTAAATGTTGAAAGTGACATTTTTAAATTTCATTGCGTGTGTGCTCTCAGCGTGATAACGCAGTAATAAACGCATTGTTAAATGTTACTTTTGGATATTCTAATCTCAAATATTTGGATAAACCTACTGATTGAATGAAGCAGTCCGTCTTGTAGTGTAAGATGTTCTGCGTTTATACAGACGTATATTTCGTATGTTTATCACAATGCGGTCATTGTTCTCTGTTTCTACTTAAACATATATATATATGTACGTAGTGTATAGATTAGAGTAAAGCGTCACCTGCACATTCACATGCAAAATACACGGGAAAAACTAAAAACTCGCTGCCGGATAATATATGAAGAAAAAACCTGAAAATTATATAGTCGAACGAGAAATCTATCCGCTGAACAATGATTTGTATTATTCTGAAATGTAGTGCTAAAATTTGTAGGTGGCGCTACTTGTAGCAATACTTATGAATACAATTAATTCAATATTTCTTATAAAATGTTGTAGGGCACATTTTTATTCGATTTTATATTATTTTAAAAGCACGGTTTGTATTCCCTATTTGTCAATGTGCAAAATCGACTATTGGAATAAAAATCACGGCGTTAAAACAATAAAAAATGGCACAGATTGTACGTTTTCAACATAACATTTCAAAGAATTATGAAACTATGTAAAAAATATGTAACATTTACGTAACGTGTAAAAATTATGTATACATGTTACGCAAATACAAAAAATAGGATACCTATATAACTCGTGCGTATAAAAACTTTACACCCTTGGTAGGTAATATACTATTAAAAAAGTGAAACTTTACTCTCCAAATGAGTTAAATATGAAAAAGTTGCCCATTTTAATCCAAACAAAATTTAAACAAGATTCAAAAAACAGAAATGATTTTACAACCGCGCATTTCTATTTTTTGAAGTTTGTTGAATTCATTTTTGTTACGGTATTTGGTGCAAATATTAAGTTCACAAACGACCTCGCGAACACCGCTCAGGATGCCAATTTTCGTGCTCATTATTAGAAGACCCACACACATATACCCACTCACAACACACACACACACACACACACACATGTGTGTGCGCGCGCGCGCGCTTCACATAATGTTTTATTTACTGAATTATAGAAATGGACTCGTATAAGATATTTTTCTAAAACCTACCTAGAGTGCAAAGTAAACTTTTATGCATATATGTTATATTTTTTAATCTTATATATATTTTATTGAGATTAAGCATTTATACACTTTTGGTGATCACATTTACGTGAATTGATAAAGTTCTTACACATGACTTTTTCTCGTTTCACATCATTTTTAAATTTTACGCATGTGTACAGAAACTCATTTTTTGAAATTGTGTGCGTAAAGTTAGTGCGTAAAATACTTTAGACGTCCGTTTTCAGTGCGTAAAGTCAACTTTCATATGCACGCTTAAATGACACGCGTAAAATAAAAAAGTCGTGAGTAAAGTACAAATTTCGCGTGTAAAATTAAAATGTTACGCAATTTTTACTTTACGCATGTCTCTATGAATTCGTGCGGAATTCGTTCACGCATTTACACCCCCGAAAATCCGTAAATGTTCACTTTAAGCATTATCTTGACTGATTCAAATACAAAAAATAGAATACCAAAACTCATGTGTAAAAGTACACTTTACACCCTTATGTTGAGTAATATATATATTATTTTTTAATTTACACCCGACTTTTTCACTACACGTATAACTTTTCCAAATTTGTTTTAGGTCCTGCAGAGTTTGGTCACTTTCTGCATGATCTTTTCATGTTATATTCTGCGTGTGGAAAATTTCACTTTACGCCCGACTGCAGTATTCACTTTCTGGTTTCTGCACAACTTTCTCACTTTTTCATGTTATATATACATGTCATCGTTCAGCGTATATAAAAGTTCATTTTACACACGTATATGCAACAATTTAATCTTCGAAGGGTATAGCTTAAATTTGATTAAACAAATTTTACAGAATATTTTCGTTCACCCTCACGGATAAATTAAAAATACAATAATTATATTTATAATCATATACGATTTTTTTTACAATAATAATTTAAATATTCCTTTTAGACAGTTAAGTCTATAGTAAATATTCACAATTGAAAAAGATATTATATATACAATTCTATTACTCTGTAATATTTTTATTTTTAAAGAAAAATATGATTGTAATATATTTGCAGGCAGACGGTTAGAAAAGCATAAAAATTATAGACATTTTTTATTCGCCGGTATTTTATAGTTAAACGTTTTTTTATACACGATACATTGGCTTTCAAAACAATGGCAAACTATGAATTTCTTAATGCTGTTTTATATATGCATCGACGAATAATAAACACATTCTTCATATAGGCTTATGCAAACAAAATTCTTTTCGACTTACTGAATTTCCTGTTTATATTTGATCCTCAAACGCCAATTTAGTAGATCTTCTATATCACTTGCACGCCGGATCACGAATATCGAAAAAATGTCGAATATGTAACGCATCGATAAATATAAATCTTAATATGCGAAGAATTTTCATTTCATTATTCACAAGATGACTAATTCACGATAGAGGGATCCGTTCGTTTTTTTTTCGTCATTGTAAATCGGAAAAAATGGTACTGGAATTCATAGAGGCGAATATGAAATGGGAAACACAAGGATTTCTTGAGAAATTATACCTTAAGCGCATTCCTCATTACCGTTTGCACTTTCCGTTTCTTTTGTTTGGGTATTTATGTATTGTATTTTTATATATGCGTAGTTCATAATACATGCGTATAGTAATTCACATTGGAAAATTTCAAGAGAATTTCTGAAAGTTTCGACAATGCAATACCCGAATACCTTAAATGCTTTTTTTGAACAGTATAATATAGTAACTCGTCAACCTGACAATGGTCAAAAATATTTGACAAGCTGCTGCAGCTGTCTTCGTTTCTTCGCATTTTGAAAAGTATTTGAAATTTGAAAAATTTCTGTCAGGTCAACAGGATGACCTTATTCATACCACAGAGATAGACATATTTATATTTCTTTTTTACGACATATGGCGTAATTGATGGCTAAACCATCAGTCGGTTATTTTCTCTTGCTATTCACTAAGATTATAATAATTTTTACTGCAAGTATACATATATAATATTTCCTCTTGAATCAGTGCTTTATATAGGTGTATAGCGGGATGACTCTCTTAAAAAAGGGCAGTTATCTGAATCAGTCATCTGCGGTCTCCAGTGCATATGGTCACTGGTGCAACATTCCCCAGCTGCATTTTTGAAAAAATTGCAGTTATGTGAAATCATTTGTGTTATGGGGTTACGAAGCCTTCGCGACCGTACGTGGCGTGAACAAGGTAAGATCGAGAGATGTACTATAGCGATATATATTGCACGGGGATATCGCACTGAAGGTTGCTTGTCCACTTACCAAAGAATTTGCTTAAAATGTGCTTTTAGCATACCGATGACTTGTAAAAAGTGGGAAATATTTTTATTTCCTTTGGCAATTTGTACAATAATCTTGCATGCTATTTATATAAATGCGTGTAAACAAAAATACGTGTCTTACTTGCGATAGGTTAGTAATAAATGGAAAAGAGGCCCATAAAAAAAGACAATATTAGCTTCTTTCTGGACCTGCCAAATAGTAGATTTGTTATGGACCTAAATACATTTTTAAAAGTTGATATATACATATATTATACTGTACTAACATTTAAAAAAAAATTGCGTTATGCTCATAAAATAATAGATTCGTTCCGATTTTAAATTCACAGTTGGATTGATAATGTGACTCTGATTCCAATTTGGAACATCGTCAAGAGACAGTTCCATTTTCTTTATTTAATTTTCACAGTAACATTACATTAACGTTACAGAAACCGTAAAATGTCTTACCTTAAAAATGACCTAAAAACGTATAACTTTTAATTAAAAAATTCCCCTTTTTCATTATTTCATATGAAGAATATATATGTAATTTTTTGTCTGTTTCAATTTTACAACCGAGTAAATCTCATTTTTTCGCTATAACTATACAATTTTCTTCTTTATTTTTTCTTACTTGTATAAGATCAAAAAACATTCTTACCTCATAATTTTTAGCGGGATATTTACTCTATTCTTTAAACCATTTTTATTTAGTAATCTGTCTGATTGTCTTTTGGGCAAATTGTTGAACAATTAACAATCTATACAAATGATTAATGCCCGAATTAACGGAATTTTTAGCTCGTTTTCGAGTCTCGCACTGCCAAATCGAAAAATGAAAATTATTATGTCCAATAAGCTGCTGATCAAAGTGTGATCCAACTTATGCTTACTTATACACACTTTGGGTATAACCATTTGGTACTTTGACAATCCGTGGGCAGTTGAAAAGCAGAATTGATTCAATAATATAACATGAAACATGGAAAAACGAGATAAAATTAAGACTTTTAAATTTTATTGACGATAATCGTGAGGAAACTTATTATTGTAATAGTTATATATTGAAAATGATTAGAAATGGACAATTATATTCCAAATTGTACGCTTTGAGGAGACAAATTTCATTAAACGCTGATTTATATATCGGAATTCATAAAAAACATGTCTTTTTCGAAATTTACAAAGTTTATGTGATTTTTGAAAGCTTTAAAAAACGTTTTCTGCAAAATTCAACTATTTTGTCAACCTTTTCGCAGAGTTTGGTACTCTTTAAATTTCTTGGAATGAGATTTCACTCCATAAAGAGCGATAATTGAGCCACTCTTGTAAAAGAGTGAATTTTCATTCTTTAAGAGTGACATTTCACTCTGTTTGGAGTGAAAACTCTGCAACTCACTCCAAGGTAAAGTGAAATTTCACTCCAGAAAGTGTCAAATATCACTCTTACAGAGCGAACAATCATTATTTTGAAGAGTAGCTCGATTTTCACTCTTTATGGAGTGAAATCTCATTCCAAGAAATTTAGAGAGTATGAATCGACAACCATTATCGACTTGAAAAAAAAATGGATAAACAATATTAATTTTTTACGCATTTTCAAATATAAGATCCGATTTCTATATAAGGAATGGATACGCAGTTTTCATCCAGTAAATCGGAAAGTAAACGAAAAAGTATTGAGATTTAAAAAATAGCAGTAATTATACAATACACAGGAAAGCATTGAATATAGTATTCATGTTCAAAAGTATATAAATACTGTTTAATTCCCCGTTGTTCTCAATTCGGCGATTTTTGAAACATTAATACTTTGCCGTTTACCGGAAAGAGCACATAGAAAATTAGTGAAATAAAAAGGTTTGATGACCATGATATTTTTCTTTCTTCTATTTGGCAGTGAGGCTCAAAAATGAGCTAAAAATTCCATGATTTTACAAAATGAATCTTGCCGCTCTAAATTTCTTGGAGTGAAATTTCACTCCACAATGAGTGATAATTGAGCTACGCTTATAAAGGAGTGCACTTTAGGAGTGACATTTCACTCTGTTTGGAGTGTAGATTCTTCTGCTCCCTCCAATGTACAGTGGAATTTCACTTCTAAAAGTGTGAAATATCACTCTTAAAGAGTGAAAATTCATTATTTTGAAAAGGGGCTCAATTGTTACTCTTTAAGAGTGATATTTCACACTTCCTATATGTGAAGAAATTTCTGATCATTTTGGATAAAGTCGGAGAATTTATGCTCCGGAAAGAATGTCACTCTTAAAGAGTGAAATTTCGTTTCAAGAAATTTGGAGTTTTAAATCTTTATTTCGAGAAAAATAGATTTTGGTTATAAACGCCCTCAATTTTACAAAATTTTAAGCTATAATAATAACAATTTATTTATTCTTTGTTATACATCATATATGATACATATATGTTATATATGTTATACATCATATACATGTATCACGTTCAAAGGTGCATTTAGTAGATAGTATTTTAGTTTTTGCTTTAAATTTGTTGCGTACAACTGCTGACGTGTTTGGAGAAGTGTATTATAGGTTTTTGCTGCTATATAATTGTAGCATTTTCTTCCTATGCTTTTCGTAAGTGCGTATATGGACTTTTACGGTTCCTGAACTTTGCTCTCTTGTACATGTACTTATAAATCCCCTTCCATATTGTTTCATCGATCGTATCATTTTGTGCACACATTATGTAGTGGTGCTTTTAGGTATAGTACAATTCCCTGATCTCTAATATGCTCACTTCTTTATGTAAATCAGCCGTTGAGAAAATTTCATTTTTTAAAAACAATATCTTTAGGGGTCTCTGTTTCGTAACACTTGTACTCTGACTATTCCATATAAGTTACCAGATAAGCAAACAGGGCATTACGTACAGATCATTGCAAGCTGTAGACGGGTGATGATCAGCATGTAATGTATAATCTGCTGATTTTCCAGCCTATATATGTGGTGATTCCACCTCAGGTGGCTATATCTACAGATACTCGCAGATACTTTTTCAGCACAAGTTATTTCAATGTTTAGAACAAGAATGGATAATTTTTTAAGTTTTGGAATATAGTGTGGATTGCTTCCAACGAACATAATATCAACTGTTTTATACTGCGTGAGATAATATATTTTGTTCAATGAAACTATTATATATATGTACTTATATAATTATAGTCATTTTTAACTAGCTGAAGCAATTAATTCATCCTAACGATTCCCATTGTCAACTACCACTGTATCGTCTGCCAAACTCTATTATTGTATCGTTTGAAAAAGAATGTGTATAGGTCATTAATATATATATAGCATGAACAGTATAGGCCTTAGTATCGAAACCATAATTAGTTGTGAGAGGGAAGCTGTTACTGTTAAATACCTTAAGAATGCACCCTATAGTGAAAAAGGAAAGATCAGAGCGTGAAAATGTTTGAGCTTAAATCGTTAATTATTCAATTCAGCAATAGTGTCAAAAGCTTTTGCTAGGTCCACAAAAATAGCAAGAGCTATTACCTATTGTCTAACACTGTATACAATTGATCCTTCACTAATAATTAATAGCTTTTCTGTGTGTAAAATGACATTTTGTTTATGAATTCTATTTTTTAAACTATTATATAAAAAAAAAAAGAAAAAAGTACAATCTGAAATAAAAGTTCTTCTATGTAAATTTCTTTACTGAGAAAATAATCCTTTCTCTTATCGTCAATAATACAAGAAACAATAACATTACAAATCTTAAAAGTAAAATAAAGTTTATCAAGAGGTGATTTTCGTCAGGTATCCTTAAAAACAAAACACTTGTCACGTATCATTAAAGCAATCTAAAAATGTTTTGATAAGATCACGTAGCATTATTTTAAAGGACAATAACAAAAGAGAAAAGAAGAAAGACTTCAAAATTAAGAAAAGTAGTTTTGATTGTAATTTTATACAAAGCGAGTTCTTTCATGCGTGGCGACTCTTTCTTATTGGTCGTTTGGTATGATGCCGAGTTATGCGACGACATATACTTATATACATCACCCTATATGTGCCGTATACTCATTCCTGCAATATTCGCGTGTATATATATATTGTTCCCTTTAAATTCTCGAATTGTTCATATATTTACAAGCAAATATAAATAATATAATAAAAAATATTCGAAAATGCAATTATTTAGTTTAAATTTGAACTATTCAAAACTAAAAGTGATCAAATTAAAATAAATTCATATTTTTAAAGATTATAAACACTATATTAGAGATTATAAATAGATTATAAACTCAAAATGAAGTGGAACTATATAATGTTGAAGAAGATATTTATAAAGGCGGATTGGAGCGTTTAATAATCGTGAAAATGGATATTATAATATAGAGGGTTTTTTTCTTCAAATAAAAAAATTGAACGAGCCATTTGAATATGACAAAAAAAATGACCGCAAAAAGAAATGTGTAACATTAATGAAAAATGCTAAATATAAAAAATATCAATGTACTAAATAAAAATGGTAAAAATTAACGAAATAAATTGGTAAAGATGTAGAAAAACTGCCTCACTCCAAACATATGTAAAATTTATATTTTCGATATATTTTGCTGTTAAATAAATTAAAGAATAGAAAATTATAATGCTTTTTATATTTACGTATGTCCACATTATTTATGCGTGTATGAAGTTTTAAAACAGATAACCTATACATTTATGAGAATGGCACAGTATAAAATAAAACCTAAAGTTTTAGGCCTTCCCTGGAGAAAATATGTGTACAAATTCACGCTTGAGTCACTCTTTATTAGGCGTTAAGTAAGAGCGACTTAAAAGTAACATAAGTGTCATTCTTAGAGTGAATTTGAACAATTTTACGATTCGATTTTCTCCAGGGTTTACATATATATATACAGGGCGTATATGAAAAGTTTGGAAACGCTACATTCGAAAATACAAAAAATGTTTAAATCGCCGAAACACTCGCAATGACTTTTTAAAAACGCTATTTATTGAGAGGGGTTGTAGCCCTATTCCCAATGAGGCATGAGGAGGGATGACAATCTTAAGGGGTTTTTAAAGTAGAAGAGTTACCGACCGAGGTTTTAACGAAAAAACGTATAAGTAAAAAGTGATTGAAACGTTTTTTCAAAATTTATGTTTTGAAGGGTGATTCTACATAACATATATACAATTCATATTCAAAAAATATCACTAAAATTGGTTCAAAATTAAGAGGGTTTCCAAAGTGAAACGGAAATTCACGATCGGGTTTGCCGAGATTCCTTCTTTACCGGCTAAACCATAGATGCAACTGAACGTAAGCATATGTATGCACGCGCTCACTCACATACTCATACAAAAAATGAAGGAGTTCTATTGGAAATAAGTTTCGACAAAAAGTGTCGGTAAAAGTTCTACATTAAACCTCCTTAAGAGGGTTCTAAAGTAGAACAGTTACCGACTGAGCTTTGCAACAATAAAAGTATAAATAACAAATTATTGAAACTTTTTTTTTTAATTTGGGC
>JAPYZR010006676.1:0-17897 GCA_030522945.1 Trichopria nigra
TTCCGCAAGCTGTCTCTGTTTATAAACAATATCCACGCAAGTGGAGAGATATGTTTGTGCTACTATATATGTCGCATTGTTGGAGTTCATTTGTTTTCCAAGGTTTGCAAGGTTGTCGTAAGGTAGAATGTCATTTTATGGCTTTTAAATCTTATAGCGCGAATTCAAAACTTTTGTTTTCGAAAATAACAAAATCTGTGACCTTTTGAACGAATGTATAATGTATCTTTAAAAAACTAGATTTCAAATAACTGTATCATATAGTGCTGCAATTTACTCACGAATTATATGTAATTCACGGTCTACTGATAGTTTTCAGAAAATTTTTTATTCATTACTTCGACCCGTAACCAGAGGTTGGGATTTTTTAAATAGATTTTGAACTGACAGTTAGGTGAATATTTGTCCGATTCTCGTTTGTTATATTTCCGAAAAATTAACTTACGAATTTGATATCATCAAAAAAGAATGAAACAGCACATGCAAAGTTAAATTAAAATGAACGAATAAATACACTGTACACAGGATCGGTGTAGCCGTCTCGTTTTATGACATTTTTTATTTCTTCTTATATAAAGCATAAACTTAACCTTTAAAAATACCTTACCTTAAATAATTTTGCAAGATTCTGAAAGAAAAATAAATTGGGTTCGATTGGATGTAATACGGCAAGACACACTCATTGAATTATACGTTTCTTTACTTAATTTTTTACAATTACATACAGTTTTACGACAAATATTATCACAACGACGCGGGATATATAATACGCAAAAATGTCGCTTTGTTCCGTGTGAATTGTCGCTACGATGATTAGATATCGTTAGTAATTTTCTGCTTTCTCGATGAAGTGACCGTCAACGATTATACTACACTCTCAACTACTGCTACGCTATATTAATAAAGCTAAGCCTTTAGAAGTAATACGGTGAGTCCTATACAGTCGAAGCCTGATTATCCCCCCCCCCCCTATAGTAGGAACCTTCATAAACATGGTACCCTACGGCTGATTAATGATATCGCATGGGGTAATTCTAAGCATAATTTTATAAGCAAAACATCAGTTTCAAAATTTGATTCGAATGATAATTTAACTATACCGAATTATTTTTAGTTGTTCCTTGCGGTCTGTTTTCTGAATCATTGTGATCAGGGGTCTACTGACAAATAAATAGCACATCAAGTGGCCAAGGATAGCTATAAAAATAATTTGCTAAAATTAAACACACTTTTGAATCAAATTTTGAGACTAACTATTTTTTTTTATCATAAAATTACGTTAATAAGATTCATCCCGTGCAATATCGTTAATCAGGCGTTGGATCTTTATAATTGGTACGAGTTACTTTTTTCGTTTAGAAAAGGCTCCGGCATCTGACTTTACACCAATCACGCTTCAAGTGCTTTTGGAATTAATCACGTATTATGTATAATACATTATACAAGGAGTTTCATATTTAACAGGTGCATCACTATAGTGTGCGACAACGCTATGTATAACTAAAATGCTGCGGCTCACGTTTACATGAGAAAAATAAATAAATTGAGTAAATAAATATTTATCTTAATCGTCTGTTCTATTCGGTGATATTTATCGTTTATGTTAGGTATTCGATTAAAATGGCATACGCGCGTCTCATCGCGAGTCTGCCTTCGTAAAAAATGCGTTCCTTCATACTGTCGTCGTAAAAACTACTGTTATTTTACAAAAAACTTACACCGGAATATTATTTATATAAATTATTCTGTACAGAAACAAATGAATGATTGAAGACGGATAGAAATAATCGAGGATGTAATCATCAATTAATAGATATTCTGAACAACAAACCCTTTAGTGCGTCGGTTATGTAATCGCTTTTCGTAAGTCGTAGAAAATAAATGTTCGTTCGATTGGTGGAATTTGATTTTTACTTAGGCCAAGTCGGCGTGTATCTGTTTCGTTGCTGTCGATTCCGCACGAATCATGATCTTTGTCACAGCCTGTGGGCATTTGTTTCAATTTACGCGTGTTCGCGTTTCGACTAGAATTCAATTCTTGTACATGTCGCATAAAACTTTTTCCATCGGCGTATTTCCGATGGTCTTATGGAAGTAGATCAATTCCACCCTGGAAGCCGGGACTGTCCGGAGTAACGGTAGGAGTAGCAGTAATCTACCGAATCTCTCGGGGCGGTCAGGACGATTTGTCCTCGTGTGCTGGCCCATCATGATTTGTGCTTGATCCTGCAGATTTTCGATCTGACTCGAATCTTTCAAACCGCGCGTCTCTGTGATCAAATCATTTTTCGTTGTTTTAATGACGTACGCAATGTTCGACTACTTAGGTTATGTGAATAAGGCTATAAAATTCTATATGGCTCTTGTTATAAAAAGTGTGAAAGGGCTCATTGTGAGTTAGAAATAAAAGAGACTTTGTAATGAATTGAAATGAACTTAATTGTAAAAGGGGAGAAAGTAATTGAAATAACATACCTGGTCGAAAGAGGACAATTGCTTTCATGCATGCGAATTCGGCTGGGTCGACCCTGACAGCTTTAAATCTATGCAGAGTGTCGTGAAAATTTCTGACGTCTGCCGATATTTGATTAGATTTTCCCGTATTTGTCATGAGCATGCCAGAATGTGTCTGCTGATGCGGCGACATCGTCATCGCCATTAGTTCTGCCGCGCTAAAAAGCGGTGACGAGTCTAAAGGTAAACACCACTGAACAGCATTCAGAAGGAAGAGCTCAGACCACGTTTCTTCCAGCAGGATAACTTGATCTCTAAAAGGCAGACTCGCAAAAGATGGAAGATTCTTTGCCCATTTGACTGCCATAAATAAAAGTCTCGCGCTCGTCTCGTACACGGTCTCCACTGTTGGAGAATACAAGGGTAGCATCGGCTGCATTTGGTTACTAGCGGTGCCCCGTTGAAGCGACATAGGTTCTTCGTTAGTCACGTCTATGCTGTCTTCCGAGGCGTTACCTATGTTATCGGGGTTATGTTCGAAACTTAGTTACGATAAGCACATGTATGTTTTGGCGTCATAAATAATAATGATGATTTAAAAAGATTCTTAAATACTGGATAGAAACAAAAATGGAAAAAATCCTACGTATTCAAAAGCCTTACCGTCATCGTTGTCTTGGCGCGGAGGAGTCGCAGCGTTCATCGGATTGGATGTTTGAACATGTTGCGGTAGTGGTGGCGGTACATTGTTGTACCTGGCCATGGCGAGAGAAACTGGTGGGCTGAAAGTAAAAAAAAAAATGCGTCTTGATATACGTTGTGGTTAGGTCGCCACAAATATACAACTGTCACGCGGATGCAGCTACATTCGATAAATTTGATATTTATCTATTTTTGACTTTTCTTAGGTGACAAACATCGATAATCATCGGGGTAAACTTCAGACTGTACATTTCTGGGAATAACTTTTTCGATTTTTCTTTGCCCGTATTTTTTTAAGGTTTCCATCGATTCGGCGTCAATGCTGCGAACTACTTTGGTTGACAATATTTTTTTTAATTGCCATTTGAGTATTTTTCGGGTAAGTAATGAAAGCGGTAATTATACACGGGAATTAATTCCGAACCTCTCTATTTAGTCGCCTCTATCATACTGACATTTATTTCAGGTGTCAAATAAGATGCTCAGCAATCGCGCCGATGACGTTCAGGATCCACAGTGACGCGTACCTGGGGTACCGGATCCTTCGAGATCGAAAATCTCAGATTTTCGTTTCGAAGGATTAATATCGAAATTATTGAAGATGTCGGTAAACAGCATTCACAACTTCGCCGCTTGCTACATGGAGAAATGCAGGCAGAGAAGGTTAAGACCCCTGCCGGTAATATGTGTGACGGTACCGTATTCGTTAAACATCCCTATGGATCGCATCAAATGTACAGACTGGGAACCGATTCAAAATTCTCTGAGCCAGGATCGATCGCTCAAGTCCATCAGTATTCGTAGCAGGTACCCGTACCGAAAACAGCCAGGAGAGGTAAATTCTCGAAGTAATGTACGATCGTTAGGTAAAGTTCCAGCTATTCTCACGAACGACATTTTAGAAGGGCTGTTTCAGAGTTTGAGCCAATGCGTGAGGCATTCCCTCGTTTTGATAAACTTGGAACTGGAAGGAATTCCAATTCCGCGCGAGAGTTTGGTAATGCTCGGAGCTGGACTATCCGCAACTCGTTCCCTCCAGCATCTTTCTTTTCAGAAATGCCATTTTGGCGATTCTGGTTGCGATGTCATCTGCCACTCCATACTTTATGTCCGAACCATCCAAACTTTAAATCTATCTCAGTGTGATCTAACTTCGAAAAGTGGATCGAGCATTGCTGCTGTGCTTTTGCGACAGAAGCTCCTGTTATTCCACGACGCTTGGAAGGGTTCTTTGAGATACAGAGATCCGAATCTGGATTCCATGCAGGGTATGAGGCGTTTAACTTTGACTGGAAATAAATACTTTGGCGATCCTGGAGTCAGGGAAATCTTCGAGGCCATCAGAGATAGTCTTTGGATAAAAGCACTGGACCTGCAAGACTGTGGATTGACCGACGGTTTAAGCAAGGAAATACTTGACGTCCTCGATAACAACACGTCGTTAGTGATTTTGGACGTTGCAGCGAATGCGGATTTATCGGATGCAAATATGAGTGAGATCAATAAGAAATTGGAAGACAACCGGGCAAACAATAAATCGGATTTAAGGTATTTAAGTTTCACAGGGAAAAGTGTGTCTCAGGAAAAATTACCTACATTCGTCAAAAATAATAATAACAACTTTAAAAAGTGTAAAAAGGAAGTAATGAATAAGGCGTTGACGCGATCGAAGACGTTTATTCCTCGTACGAACACGGAACCAGTGGTTAAAACTCGTGTACAAGCTCGAGAAATGCACTTTTCGCGAAGTACTTATCAGCCGCCAAATAGGTCGAAAATGAAACCACAAACGGCTCCGCCGAACGGTTGGAGGCAACGTCAGCTCCAGGAAAAATCACATGTACCTGATATTCCTCAGCTGACGCAACATCCAAAGGCATCACTTCATCTGGACTTGCAATCGCAAATTCGACCGGTAGCCGATTCGACACAAAATGACGGAATGATTCGCGAGGAACCTGCAACAGTGCAATCTGCTAACAGAGGAGAGGAAATCAATAACATGAGCATAAAGATGAAGGACACCATTTGCCAACTGACTGAAATCAGAATTGAACGCGAACAATTGATGGAAGAGGTAAAACGCAATGATTTACTTCTTGCCGAGGAACGTGCGCGTAGAGAAATGGCAGAAGAGAATTTACACGCCACAAAATGCGAACTTGCTGAATTAGAAAAGGTCCTGAGAGAAAAAGAAAAGGAAACTAACGGTTATGTCCTCGTAAGTCAGAAATCGTTGGATGAAATTTATGACTCGTACGATCATCTCCTCGAAGTTCTGGATACTACGTCGAAACAACCAAGTATGACGCAAATCAGGTTAGACGAGGAGGTCTTATCCAAAGAAGACATACGGCGACACTTGGCGTTCTTACTCCGAAAGACCCAATCTGAAAATCTGCAACGCGGAGGGGGTGAAGAACCGGAAGGCCATACATCGAAGAGGATAACCGTTAAGAAAATCGCCAGGAAATCGGAGGGTGACATACATTCGGTATTATCTCCGACAACTCCTATTCATTTGGAGCGTCACATGGGCGATACCATCGATCGAGTTTCGGCCAGAATGGGAATGGACATTCTCGAGCATTTGGAAGATCCAAGAATAAAGTATGCCGAGTCCCCGAGAACTCGAGCCAGGGAGATTTTTGCCCGCATCATTAACGGCGAAGCAATTGTGAACCTTAATAATCGCGTAGGGTAGTTCGATACACATGTTGCATCATGACTCGGGACCGTACTAAACTGTAAGGCAGTAGCTTTCACTAGCGCGTTCTCTTCGTCAGAAGCGCCGAGACACGTTTGCAATGTAGGCCAATCCAAAAGATGGCCATGCAAATAAGCATATTAATATTACTTATTACTCTGATTTTAAGCGTGTGTCTCGTACACTTGTTTCCAAATGCACGGCATCATAAGTAAGGGTTTGGGATTCTGCCCTTGGTACAAAAGTTACCAGCAGAAGCAACGAAGTGTCACAGAAGTCCGCTTCATGTAATGATACCTTCGTTGTTCTATTTTTAATTGAGATTATTTGGTAACGCTGTTTAAAAGCCAGTAATTTGGTAGAAGTTGTAAAATTATTTATACATTTTCCACGCTCTATATTAGCGATATTATACACGAGTAATAAAGTTTTTTTTTTTATAAAACGATATATAATCCTTACGAAGATGAGTTGCCCTATACTATAATTCTATGTACCCCTGTAGATTCTGTCTTGTTTTATCTCTGGTTTTATAGCTGATATTGAAAAGAAAAATCATTAATGTCGAATGAAATCACGCAACTGTGAGAATGATAGTTATTAACTATATTCTGTATTGTTTTTAGAATAGACTCTGATTTAGTACACAATTATATATTCCACTTTGCTATTTTTCATATCAAAAATATCAGTTTTTTGGGAGGAAGGGATATTTTTTGGTTAATACTTTAACACCTGCCTTTTTTCAACACAATTCCCCTGAAAAGTAAAAAAGTTGTTTTTTCCAACGGTTGATGTAATATGGGACTCGTTATAAGTTTTATATTTTTATAAATTCAAACGTGATTAAATTCAACTGTCAAATCCTTTGATAAATTTTAATCTGTCGTGTAAACGTGACATGTTAATTTTGAATGACCTACCTCAGAAGGTGATTCAAATTGAAAACTTTTATTTAACTGCGAAAAAAAAAATTGTTTCATCTGGAGAACGTTCATTACGAAGGTAATGACATCAGTCTCATTTCAACATATTTTTTTTTCATCCCCAAAAAGAACATTATTTTTCCAACTAAAGAAGGATGTTACCCTGCTCTGTTTAACTTCACCCTAAAGATGATTATAATTATCAACAATATTATTCATATAATTCCAACAAAATTCATCTAATTATTAATAAATTAAGTTATTAGCTTCATTTCATAGACAAATGGATTATAAATACGGTTCGAATCATATGTTCTGGAGGTAGGCGTTCAAAAAAAAAAAATCATATATTTCTAAAATTGAATCCCATGTGTAATGAGCAAAGGTAAAACGTTGGACAGAAAGGGTACAAACAGAATTTTTATTTATGATCTTATAAAGATAAAGAATCAATTAATTATTTAAAAAAAAAAAAAAGATCTCATAAATCGCCTCATAAGCATACTTAAAGTGTACATTTTTGTATTCATTATGACAAACTTTTACCTCTGCATTGAGGGAGCCGAATCTGTACAGATTTGAATGAAAATAGTAATCGTCGCAATAACATTTAGGTGATTTCACGATAAATGGTTAAAAACAAAGGCAGAATCTACGAATCTTTAGAAGAAAAATCATAAAAACAAAGTTTCAAAGAAAATGCAGATCTTGAATGGAATCACAAAATTAGGATGTAAATATCGCAGTGGAAAACGAAACCTTCGGTCCCTATTGCCAATGGCAAACTTCTTCAGTGTGGTAGTGTCATCTCTCGTTTTCGAAACGAATTTTCACGAGATTTGGTACACAAACCCAGAAAACGAAAACGTCAAGACACCGAATTCAGAAACGTGCCATGAATTCTTTCATATGTGTCACTGTTTAAGGAACTGGAAAGAATTCGCCTTCTTGACGTTTGTATTCTTTTTCGTTTACTGTGACATCTTTCGGATCGCCGAGTATGAATTTGTAGTAACAACGAAAACACTGCCACACTGAAACACTCTGACTTTATCACCTAATTGGATTGTCAGTATAGTAGTAATAGTAGTCAATATACTTTTTGCAGTTCAGAAAAAAACAAAACAATTGCAAACGTCGAATGCAAAGAATTTCAATTTCACACTGACCCTCAGTCATATGGAATTATCATGATTTTCAATAGAGTACAGTATATGCCGATGAGGAATGTTGCATTGACAATTATTTAGCCAGTAGTATCGGAGAAGGTGAGTAGTTTTCGGCGTGTATCAGCGCTCAATAGTTCTGGTGACAAAGCTTTTCGCTACAGGTCGTTTAACAGGCATTTTATCATCCGTCCTTCGACGTCGGTATTGATTTCTGATTACTTCCAGCTCGAAGCTTCGACTACCTGAGGCCGAGGTTCAGTCGGTCGTTAGTCAAAGGTAATTTTTCATGATTGATCACGCTCGGCGTGGCGTGATGTCGCGCACTCTGCCCGAGATGTTGAAGATAACGCGCTGCCAAGATCAAACGTGGTATGTAGCCACATCGTCCTTTCTGCTCTGCGTCTACTCGCTTTGCAACGACCACGAGGATCGATCCTCTTTGATCCGGTTAAAAATTGACATCAGCCTTTTATACATGCTCTTCCATCACACTGAAATATTAACTAGCAAGAAGGAAATTGCCGCCACACGTGCATTACCTACCCGAAAACACTGACAGCGACAGCGGCTTCGCGAAGGGCTCTTTCCTGATCCATCTCGACGAGGGCTTCAGGTCTGATCGTCGCTGTGTTACGGGGCTGCCTTTCGTTTTGAACAGCTGGAACACAAAGTAAGATTTTGATTATATATACGGAATTATAAACATCGACATTATCATCGGCTTTATTCTCTGCTGAATTGTTAAATTTAAGCATGTCGTTATATATTCTTGTGCTCTTAATGATATCTTGTTACGTTCTGAATATAAGCTGTTGGGAACTTTTAAAAGGAAATATCGTGAAATTCCATTTTTATTAACAGTAGTCACAATAAAGTGATGATTGATGTTATTATTGATTCATAAAATAATTATATAAGTTTATATAAAGATCTACCCTTTTCTACTCTTTCGTCTTTATATGTTGATTGCAGTTGGCAATTTTATTATATGACATTGGATATTTTAAGAATTTTATATAAGATTAAAAGATGATATCAACTGAATTTTGAAAAAACGCTTAAGAACAGATAAGTCAATTTACATTCAAAGTTGTTTGCACTTGATCGTAGAAATAAGTTTTCATTTTAATGTCAATGACATTCCTCCAACCGGTTACAAGAAAAATAAGATATTAAGAATTATTTGAATATATTAAAAGTTTTGATTATCGATGATGGATTTATTTGAAATTAGCCTTTATAAAAAAAAAAGAAAAATTATAGCAATTCTATTATTTTAAGGTAGTTGTGCCCCTAAAAATCAGGTCCAGTAAAAATTATGAATCATACAGTTTGTATTATTTTATTGACGACATTGTTGAAGAGAGAAAAAAAACAGATTATTTACTGGAAAACATTTGAAGTTGACGAAAAATATTTTTTTCGATCCAGGGGGCGTAAAATGTCCATTATACGCCTCCTTTTGGGGGAGTAAAATGCCGATTTCACGCCTCGAGGGCGTAAAATGCCAATTTCACAAAATGCCAATTTCACGCCCTGGGGGCGTGATATCTATATAGAAAATAAAAATAGTCTGCAAATTAAAAAACGGAAAATTTGACGAATCAAACGTAATATTTGTTTAATTTTGTATGATGGACATTTTACGCCCCCTGGATCGAAAAATATTGTATGCAACACGGGCGTGGTATTTACGCCCCGAATAGTGAAAAGGCGACCCCCTTAGCCTTATTGACCGTTTCACGCCCTTTTGGTGCATAAAGTACTAATTTATTAACTTTTACTTATGTCTAGACACAAATATTATAATGTACCTATATACTACATTACGTGCTAAAGTTGCCACAAATTTTTGTGAATTAATGAATTTTATCAAATAAAGGAGTATTTTCTCAGGAATAAGATTCTCTACAATTTAACCATACAATTTTATACCAAATTAAAAATCAAAATATTAACATATTTTATTTGTTTACAACAAATCATTTAAACCAAAAAAGAAATTATATTTGTCGATTTGGTTTTAGATTTTTAAGACTAATGAAGTTTTTTTTTAATATTCTTGATAATATAATCCGATTTTTCACATTATTATCTAAGAGTACAGTAGTAAACAAAGTTTTTGAATAAATATTTCTCAGCTACTGCAAACTTTGCAAAACGTTATCTCTCTAACAATATGGTCAATAAAACAGCAATAGTTAAAAGTATGATTACATATTTTTCCACGCCTGATTTTTAATGGCACAACTACCTTGAGAAATTTATCAATATTTTATAAAATGAGCTATTAAGAATTATGGATTCTGAGTTGGTACTTTTGTAATATACGGCGGTCTAATTTTTGTCAAATGTTGATTATGTTGGTAATCAAATTTGGTGACAAAATTGAAAGAATCGTTTCAAGATCTATCACTATATTATTAAAAATCATGTATATATATTTTCAATATTTCTGAACTTGACATCAATTTGACTAATACGAAACATATATTTAACTGATGTGCACAAAATCATCCCCTTCCGATCCACACCTTTTTTGCTTATATCGAAAATAGTTTAATCCTTTGTGGCATAATAGTGGAAACCAATTTTTTTTACTTACAGCCTTTAAAAAAAAAATCCTAACAAAAAATCATAATAAATTCAGTTATGCGAAATTATAAGTAATTGCAAATGTAATCAGTAATCATGTAATCAGTTTTAACACATTCTAAATACTCCGAAGAAGAAGAAGTATGAGTTTTATTAGGATAAAATTTATTTGTGTATAAAATTTTTGCGTAAAGTATAATTTGAAACGAAATTTCTTACTCGATCCTTTTTAGGATCGCTGATTACGAATTTGAAGTCCGTTATCAAAAATTGAAAATGGCGGAACCATTTTTATGCCATTTTTATTCGTAATGAGAGATCCTAAAAACCCATTTAATTACAGTTGTCTTAAATTAATCTTGCAAAGAAGTGCATGCCGCAAAGGGTTAAAATGAATGTCTACCGTGTTTATATCTATGTAATAGATGCAGATTTCAGAACAGAATTATGATTTTATATTGTAGTTATGAGATACGTTAGTAAGCATTGGTCACATATAAACTTAATGAACGTGATAGACGCGTTACGTGTATGACATATATATATATATATATATATATATATATATACCTCACATATAGAATTTTATTTCTACTTCATTACATTTAAAGTAATAAAAAATAATCCATAACATGAAAATTCGTAAACTATTTACATTGCAGTTTTGAAATGGTTGAAAAGCTATGATCAAATGTTAAAAATTGTAAGGAATTAACAAAAAGAAAGTATATAGAATGAGTAAATGCAAGAACATATACCCTGGTAGAAATGAAAACATTTCTTAGCCAATTCTTAGACAGTTCAGATATTTACCATGTTAAAGGCATAGGAGAAATGGATAGTGTAAGAGGATAGATTTCTACTAGGGTAAATGGACAGTAAAACGTTTAAATTACAAAAATGTATTCCTTCAAAGTTCATCGTTTTAATTTATATGTTTCTGATTTTAGGGATTAAATACACATTCAGTCTAAACTGTGAAAAGTTTTAAAGATTAGAGCTTTGATTGAACATCTTCGTAATTCATTATTGTGAAAAAGAGTTACTTAATATAAAAGTAATCTGCAGCTTACGCTTTGCCACGTACGATGAGCCTCTATCGATTGCTGCACAAAAATAGTTGTATGTAATTATTATAGGTTAATTACTTCTTGAAATTGCTTCATGTCATTAAATTGTTATTAAAACTAAGGACCGACATTTTTATCGTTTAGTACGATAGTTATTAGAAAAATAAAAGCTCTAATCTTTAAAGCTCACACAGTGAGAGATATAGATGAATGAGAGTCTGAAAGCAAAGAACATGATTGGGGATATTTCTATAATCGAATAGAAATTTATAAATAGTTTGTAAAATTTTATGCATGCTTGACTAATTACAGAACATACAAAAACGCTTTTCTAAAAACTTAAAGATGATAGTTTATATACATTTAAATTAGACATTGTATTCAAGTACCTTGTTTTTCATACGGTCCATAAAAAAACTATATTATATTTGCATTACAAGTATATAGAAAAACATTTTTTCTTACGACAACAAATTCAATATTATAATGTCAAAATATAAATTGCACATATTCTCACATATTTTATATAAAACCCACGCGTTTTACGCGAAACCACTTTTTTTTTTAAATGGCCGTAAGCCTAACTCAACAAATCTTCAATTTTTACAGTATACAGTTTTTGTTCCATAAACAATTATATATGACGATATTTTTCATTAAATTATTAACTTTTATTTTTATAAACGTCCAAGTTCGTCAAAAATCAATATATAAAAAAATCGTATGTATTTCTTGTGTTGTTGTTATACAGAAAAGGAAAAAAGATTTTTTGTTCCAGCTCAAAAATTAAAGGGGATACGATTTTGACCGTGTTATGATGAATATAATTGGAAAAAAAAAAATTTTTTTTTTTACTTCGATACTAGTATTGCCAAACTCTGTTTTACAGAATTTCGATTAAGATGCCAATTACAACAAATGATTCATAGCGTTTGAAGAAAAAGGTGTGATTTTAAAATATTTTCATTTTTAAAACTTTAAACGTTATGTGAAATTTTAGTTACGTATCGCTGCTGTTGATGTTTTATCCCAAAACTAATCGAGTCGATAACGCATCATATATATAACTTATCTAGTATAAATCAAAAGAATATCTACAATATACATAGATACGTTGGTACAAAAATAAATTTAAAAGTTAATAATTTAATTAAAAAGTACAAATGCAAATATCTCATTCATTTCTAAATTTCGCTATATTTCTGACTACTTTCCCAGTCAACAATCACAGAAGTTATGTCACAATTATGTAAAACTGTTACATAAATGGGACATAAGTTCTGTGATTGTTGACTGGGTTCGTATAGGAAACACAACAAAAATTTAAAAAATGAGAGTTTCTTATTTGCTTTAATGATTGAAAAGTTTCCAATTGAATTTCCAATTGAAATAATATAATAACATCACTTTTTTATTATAACAAGCTGTATATAAGTTTTCTGATATTTTCTGATATAACCCTACTCTGGCAAAACTAAGAAACGACTATAAAAATCGTTGAATTGGTTATTTATTCTTTTCCGACTATCAGTTATTCAATTTGGACTATACTGAATGGCATTATTTCATTGGCTTGTATTATTTAATTATTTTATTTCGACCTGCGTTTAAACAATGCATGCCGGACCTGCACATTAGCAAATAGAAAACACTCGGTTATTAGTTAAAAGTTGGAGCCAACGAAGCGGGATTTAGTCATTTTTTAGTATGAAAATGGTCCTTTTAGCAGTCGAAAGTTTGCTATACTTCATGCATTGTACACAATACAGGTGTATCGTTATTTATATGCACAAAATATGCTTATATACCCTGACACAAAAATGCAATTTTTTACATTGAAACTGTTAACATTCATTCGAATATTTTATCATCCAATTTCTTCTTCTTATTCTGCATTTATTTATTTATTTATTTATTAATATTATTATATTATTAAACGTAATAATTTAATTCTCGGGATACTTAAATAGGATTATAAGTAGGCTGAAAATACATATAGGGGAAAAAGGAAAATTCATGCAGTACGTGTATATATATATATATACATAAAAGCCCGTACACATAGTTTTTGAAAAAGTGTCCAAAATAGAGAGAAAAACGTTCTTTCTATATTCAACACTTTGTGACATCAGAAATCTTAAAAATCATGACTGCGGAATTAAAATTGATGGACATTTAAAGTAGAGTATAATTATGAGTTATCGTTATTATCAATAGCATGTCGATCTGTTCTTTTTGTTTTCTCTCTTGTTTTTTCAAATATGTTTATTGAAAATCATCAAATGTATATAAATCTTTTAATGAAAACAATATGGATATCAAATCTCATTTTTAGGTATAGCTATAAGAGCTCTTTCTGAGCTCATAAAAGCAAGCTTATAGAAATCGACGCATAAGAGGGTTTACGAGTACTTTTTGCACTCATTCCAACATTTTACCTTTCTATTGATTGGGTTAAGACATCTACTAGAGCTCGAGTTTTGAACATGTCTTTACATACTTTATGTGAGTATTGTTAGGAGACAATTCACCGGCATGAAATTCAGTAAAAAAGTTTTTCCTTCAAAATTGACATTAACATAATATTCTGCAATTATGTAACTCATCGCCTATTATTAACTCAAATTGTATATATGGTACACCCGTTTGAGAGTTCAATTTTCAATTCATGGAATGTCGAGAGAATGCAATGAATTTTCGATCGTTTATGATCGGGATACTCAAACAACAACTGCAGGGAATACGCACGTCTGAGGGATTGACTAGGCGCGGGGCCGCGCCGCCTCTTCCGCCCCTTCTCGTCAAGTTCGCGTAACACAGTTATGTCATGAGAAAAGCCTGCGTCTGACAGAACGAATTTAGTTGGCGCAGAAATCAGATGCATTGTTTCTACCTATCGACGTTACGTAATTTCCGAGCGGCAATACGAAATAAAACGACGCCTTTCTTATATCTGGCACAGTATGATTGGGATTGCACGGGATTCAGCAAACGCCTCCGGGGAATCGTGCCTGGAAATCCAATATATAATCACCCATTGAATGAATTAGCCGAGTAGAATGCATTTTAGGGTACTTTAATACGCTACAAATACTAAATATTGACTTGCGCTACTTCGTCGGACTAAACGCGAGTGTTTGGCGAAATTTTGTTTTTCTTTCTTTTGGAGAAAAACTTATTACGGTACTGAACATATATGCAGACAGTATGCCATTTTTACAAGAATTTTCAGCATTTTATATATAAGCAATACTTGTTTCAAAATTACATGGTAATTTTTATCATGGTGAAAATTTGGATTTCTATATATTAAGTATATAGTTAAATTATAATAAAGAGAGATAGATACATTGAAATTCATCAGTATATAACTTTCCAATCAACTGATATTATCATGTGATAGCCAAAATAAATAAACCTAGCAGAAATTAATCGTGTCGCTGTATCGATTCTGTCTAGATTGCCAAGAATAATTACTGGTTCTAGACTGGAAAACTATGCATAATGTATGTGGAGCCATGATAGCAATCTATGTCCATGATCTAAACAGAATCTGTCTATGGTTTTCATCTAGGAAACCTATTTTATTCTAACCTAACAAAAATTTGATATAACAATAATCATATCTAGTATTTTCTAGACAAAACCGATATAGAAACGAGACAGAATTCATATATGTTATCTAACCTAGAATTTATAGTAATTTTCACTATCAAATTTCTAGATTTTCTACATAAAATCTGGACAGAATCGAGAGATTTTCTCGTAAAGATTTTATTTTAAAATCAACTTTGAATTGGCTTATCCAAAATGAATTCGTCTCGTCAAGAATTATTATTACACAACAAAAGATATGATGAAAACATCAAAACTCAGACTAACAAACATTTCAAAGTATTTATTATTAAGAAATTATTTTTTGTATTTTTTAATACTCTTTAATCGTTTTCTATTGGGCTCTTACATTTACCTACGTCTTTTATTGTTATATACATAATTATTAGGCAAGCATGCTTTATCTTTGATGTTAACATTTTATATATAATATGAAGAAGCTATTATACACCCCTTTCATTTCGATTTCAGTCGACAAATGTATGCAGTGTTTCACAATCACATCAGAATACAGTGATTCATCATTAGGACCAATTGAAATATTCTCCGATAAATCATTTTTAATGATTTTCAAGACTCTTTCTTTCTTTCCAAAATATATATTGATTTGCAATGTAAAAGAATGTTTCACCAAATGGCACAAATCTAGTACTCTTTTTCAAAGGATTTGTATACTTTAAGCATTAAGGTCGCACTCACATCATGAGATATACAACGAATTATACATATACCCCGTAATGTAAGTGGTGATCAACGAAACGCGCCACATGTCGTTCCCTGAAATATATACAAGTATATATTCGTGTCTATATATACGCAGTCATATATACATTCGACATTTCATATTCCATCATTAGTTTTATTTTTGCCTTCGTCTCGAAGTTAGAATGAATTCATGTGGGCGTCAATGTATATAGAAAACAAAAATATTGCTGGAGTGCAATTGACTTAACCATTCACGTGGTTTGATTTGATTCTTCGTCATTTCTGCAGTCAATACAATATACGGCTGCTCTAACGTTATTTTTTCTGTTAGGCATATATCTTTGTCAACATGTACATACATATATATATATATATATATATATATATATGTATATAGATATATGTATGGGGTCGATGATCGATTGCTTAAATAAGGCAATGATTGGTCAAAATGGTATATAAACATTGTCTGATAGACTTGTGGAATTAGTACATGCCTTGTGTCGTGGACCTCTTATTTATTATGCTCACATCCCAGTAATTGAAAAGGGATTGAAGTTTAAAAAATGGGATTGAATGGGATTAAAACTGTAAGAGAAATTACATGATTGGGTTATATCAACCAATAATGACGTTTCACTAATGGTTTCACTAATAATCCCAGTCAATCCTATTTTTAACTTCAATCCCTTTTCAATTACTGGGATATTTTCGCTTTTTTAACGGATGTAAGCTATAAATTACATTCTATTTTCATGGAATTTTGTGATATACTACATATAAATATATTATATACAGTGTATAAATATACACGGTGTCAACATCGGAATGCCCGGTGTATCTACAGTTCTCTTTGGTATCCCAGCAAATAAAGAAGAATTCGTTTTCTTTACATTATCAGTAAACGAAAAGTAATTGAATGGTACTCGACAATTCTAAAATATACAGAAACGGATTTCAAAGAGGAAGTATACAAAATGCATTTTAATTACATGGAATTCCTTTTTTTGTACATTTCCCTTGTTGAGGACTGAATAGATGCACACTATTTTGCTGTACCCGGCGTAGGTTTTTTGCAGTTTCCCTACGCCATTGCACACCCAAAAGGGGGTACTCCTGTAAAAGTCGGCCGCAACCGCATGAGACGGGGACCTGTTAAGAATACTTTGTAAAGGTCCTAAAAGTTAACAATATCGAAAGGTAGGATAAATATTTATAGGATATATGTAAATGCTGAAGGGCTTTAAGGAGAACTCGAAATGTTGTTAATCAACAGAAGTTGCGTTTTTATACCATTTTCGTTTGATGAATAAGTTTGTGGACTTGGAACATGTAATTCGAATTAAGCTCCGACTTTTGGGTTGCAGTGCTGGCTTCAGTATAGCTTCTAGCGTGCGATTCGGAGCTTCCCGAATTTTGTATCACAATGATGGCTTTCTAGCGATGAAAATCAATTTGTGAACGAAATAGAAGTTCGAAATTCGAGATAAAAGTTTGAAAAAGATTCAAATTTGACACGAGAGGTTTTTGTTTTTTGACGCAGCGGAAGTGGGGTTCTCCTCGAGGCTGCAGTCAGTTTGTTTTTCGCCTTGGTGTAGGCAACGAGTTCCCAAAAGGTAAAATTTGAGATCAATAAAAAGTGGATTAATTTGGTGTAGTCGATATTGTCGCCAACGTCGAGTAAAATAAAGACGCGTTTAAATTTGAAAGTTTAATTTCATTTCCGACCCATTTTGAACATCCCTATTGAAAATATCCGGGTGGTCTTCACCATGTGGTCTAATCATATAGTCATTTCCAAGTTGCGATCGGGTATTTCTGGCCGATTAAATTCAACATGGTCTTGACCACTTGGTCATGACTTTATGACAACAATATTAATATGAAACTAGGGGCTTCGCCCCTGCGGCCTCTGGCCGCCAACCCCACCAAGGGGCTCCGCCCCCTGGCCCCC
>JAPYZR010006677.1:2476-24590 GCA_030522945.1 Trichopria nigra
TTAGATTAATGCTTGTTAGGCATCTAAGCGTATCCGCATTCGAACATCTTTTATACGAACAAAATTATCAATTGAGCATATTCTAAAATATAAATCTGTATGTATATGACATAAAAATAAAGAAAAAACAACATTAACAACAATGAAAATTACAAAAATTGATATCACAGGTCTACTTTAATCGTCCTGCGATTTTATATATTTTACACAACTTATATCATCTTCTATATTATATATTATCTATTACGTGATATTTAAAGAAAATAAATGAATCAACGTTAATATAGGCGTCAAAGTATAAATAAAAAAATGAATAATTATAAAATAAGAATTAATCGACACGCTTTATTTAGAAAGATTTCATCTTAAAAGTCAGAGTTCCCAATGAATAAATACAAATAAACGTCTTACATTTTCCACCAGGCACATGGTTACCAATTTATCGTTACTTCCCATATTAATTTCCATCTGATTCGACATGAGTTGACTGGATGCGAACTACTGGTGATGATGGTACTGGATAGCGATGATGGTAGTGAGCGGATTGGATTCCGCAGCTTATCTCACTTTATTGATGAAGTTGAGGGTAAAACCGGTCCCCGATGCTGATGGGCCTGTCTGCGGTGAATGGCGTTCGCCGATTCCAAACGTAAACTTGTTCGCCACGTGACGACTGGATTGATTGCGAACCCTGTTCCGCTCCAGGTTCCAATACTTCCAGATGCTTCTCGGGCTTGTAGAACGATCCAGGGAATTCCAATGTAGCCGTTGGTCAAAGTTAATTTATTTTGCCGCTGATTTTATTATTCATCGGTCGACCGATTTCAATCGTTCAATATATATATATATATATATAATGTTAATAGACTTTCTCCACGTCTATCTTTTATTGTGGCTTTCGATCAAGTGTCGAATTCGCGACTGCCTTCTTGCGTCGTTCATCTCGTTGCCCCCTTTCTCTGACTCTTCGTCGATCGAAACAATTCGGAGCAATTCGCACGCCGAGTTTTCATATCCGAAAACTACACCAGCACACGTTCATATAGTTCGTAGCGTTACACACATATTCCTACATATACTGAAGTAAACAGAGATGTCGGCTCGTGCGAGTTAATACGATATACGCAATTACTTATTCCCCTACAATGTATATTAAAGAAAATAATTTATGATATTATACGAATATTTACTATGAAGCGAATGTACATATTTGTACATACATATATTGACGATAAGCAAAAACTAAATAGTATGTATAATTACTAATTATTAAAAACATTAGCTAATCTTCAAAATTAAAATTAATATCTTTATTAAGAAGAAACTAGATCTATTTCTAACTATTTAGAAAATCACCAAACTTTTTAAATTAGTACTGACATCCAGAATATTTCAATATTTGTCCCTCTTAAATATCATAGTTAATCTCCAATATTATTTTTATGTACCGACATTCTAGTTTGTATAAAAATGGTATTAAAAAGACTTATCATTTAAATAATTTTTGTATTACAAAAATAAAAAAACATTATTATTATTTTTTTATGTAGGCTGGAGAATCGAGCTTGTCACTCCCATGTTATAAGAGAGTACATATACCCAATGTACCCCTGAAGATGATAATGAATAGCAACGACACTTGTTCTTCACCACTACAATCGGATACTCATTACACCTGCATTTCCAACTAGGAAATTAGCGAAAGTAGGCTCGTAGTTTCAGTCACTTGGCAATTGTTCATGTGATCCGACTAGACAAAGTGATCCTGTGATTGCAGCTTTCTGCATGCTGGATGCAATCTCTTGAGAAAGCGATTAAGTATTCTATTTATTATTAAATTCCTAATTATCTCTACTTATAAGAAAAAGTTCAAAAATACTATAGTATTCATTACCGCAAAAGCATAGAATATTTTGCAACGTGTATGAACAATTTCAGCACAAGTATTTGGTACGTGCTGAAAGATATAATAGGAGTTCTAAAAAGTTCCTTCCTCGATCTGATCTACTCGATATTTTACCGCTTTTTGAACCGATGGCACAATACAGCGATATGGAAAGTAGACATTCTTATTTTTGTACCCACCGGGATGAAAATAAGGAAAAGGATAAATACGTACTTTTAAAAGAGGAACGTACTTTAAAAATAACACTTTATACTCATGATACGAAAATATTGCCTTAATGTTATTTAAAAATATTTGCAGACAAAATATCTTACAGATAAAAGAAACGATTAGAGGTCCTTTTGTAGCCGTAATCAATACAAACGCACTGCAAGATTTCAGATCCGTATTTTACCGTTTTCCGAACGGATCGGTATCGTTGCTGCTTAGAAGAGCCGAACTGAAAAGGAATTGGGATCCCTGTTTGAACAGTTTGATGGACGCCTCAGAACGAAATGAAATCGCGCCCTATTCCCCTGCGGCATCTGGAAACGGTCGTGAGCGACAGGAATAATTAGTGGGAACGCAGTTGCTTGCCTCGTGCCCTTGTTCATCGTTCTCTTGGTGCCATATTACCACCCTTTTTCTTCATGGCAAATTTCGCCGGCGGGAGTGTTAGAATATAGACGATGGAACGAAAGCCTGCATTTTCGCAAATTGATCGTACCTTCGCAGCTCCGAGCTTAAGACGGGTACACTAACTCCGTCGCATCTTCAGCGCAGTCCTGCATAACGCCATTTCCACTTAACTGAATATTCCGCTTCGCTATTATTCAACTTGTCTTTCCACCATTTCGGTAATTTCTAAGCATACTGAGAGCAATCGAAAGCAATCATTCCAATCTCATTACCTTTTCACTTCGACCCATACCGTAAGTTTGATCGAAGTATTAAATTTGGTCATTCGAGAATATAACTGACCATATGTATATGAGCACTTGATAACAGCCGAAATGTATACCGAATAAATCGCTCAAAACATATTGCTCAATTTCTTGAAGATGCACTCTATCATAATAATCAGAACATATTGTATCCATATGTATACATACGAAAATCAACTATCAGAAAAATAGTACAAGACTTTACTTCGAAATTAACTGATATTGTGATTTTGGTAAAATGTCCTACATTTATTCTTACAATGTAACTATGACTAAGAGAGGAAAAGTGGGAATAAACAAGAAAATATTGTTCAGGTATATTCTCCTTCTCTATCAGTAAAATTCCAATGCACGGGGATGACGCAGTATCGCATCCAATAAAGTAAATTATATGGTGCTTATACAATTTAATTAATCAATCGTTTATGTCATTATATAAGTGACATATTGTTAATGATATCCTATATTTAGCATCGATAGCTATTACAATTATTTGTCACAGCAAATTTTTTTGAAAGAATAAAACGTATTAAAGTAATTACTCACAATATGCTCACTTATTCATACAAATGGAATTTTATTCCCGACGTACCACAATATTGTGTCGTGTTTTGAGAAAGCATCGATTGTTTCTGCAGAAGCAGGTCAGCATTCGTAAGTGAAAAGCATTCACTACTTGAGTGACAAACCGACGATCGTAGCGAGTTTACAATACGACAATAGTCATCCGTGTGTACTTGTGAGACGTTGAGTGGTTAGAGGGTTACGTACTAAGGATAAGTGTGTCTGCAGGCCGCACATAAACTGAAGAACCAGGGCTAAATCTGCGAGAAGGGAAACAACCCCTTAGCACGCGAGAATAGCGAACCGACCATTATGGCAGGGTTCCCCTACCCTTCCCCCCATTTGCGCTATCTCACTCACACATTTTCGCCAACCCCTCTAGTCACGTACTGCCTTGCACGGGCCTAGCGGGAAAGAATAGTTAATTGTTTGTAATTAATATATTACATGCGGAGCGGTAAGTCCCAAGCGCTACTAAATTATCAGATAGTCATCGCTTATATTATCGCTGCGCCGAGAGACGGTGTGCACGTACGTGAACGTTTCTGCGTGCGTGTGTGTAAAAATAAGTGCGTACTGACATACTAATGCGTGCATTTAATGCCACCTAAGAGCTAATGTTTCCCCTCGTCTTCGATTAGCGTCAGGTAGCTGCTCGATACCGAGATAATATTTAGTGATATATGACTTATTCACTCCTCTCATGACAAACGAGAAAGTGGTAAAAATGATCGAGTGCGTGAGCTCGTCGAAGCAGCGATGCCGTCTAGGATAAGCCAATCAGATGCGAGTGCCTCAATGTAATCACTTTGCATTCATTATGTCACGAGTAACACATGACAGGTTACTTAGCGAACTTTTTAACGTTGTTCTCGATGAATGTAACTCCGGCTTAGAAAACGTAAACGCCGTGATACATTTATTTACTAAATAACATTCGAGGGGCATTGAAAACAATATTTCGGTGGATTTACGATTACGATATACGCGGAGTATTTACATGGTAAAAACTCGCCATGATATACGACTGACGTGTTAGCTTTTGATTCCGAAATAAACTTCACTTCGATGCATTCGAGCAATAAAAGTACATGGACACAGAGAGATATAAATCAATGTTATTTCCGGTCAAAACGTTTATGCTGAAAATAATAAAAGGATTGCGTATTTTTTGAATCGAGAGCGATCTTTTTTCTATTCGTAAATATGTCAGATATTAAAATCAATTTACGATTTACGTCGAATTATTATTACTATTACGTTCAATCGATTTAAAGTATAAAATTTATTAATTCACTGTGATGATTTAACCACGTAACGATATAGGTATGTGTTCGAGGAAATGCTGATATTTATAGATGGGAAATATATCCTATGCCCAACATATTTTATATAACGTATTCCGAGAGGTATAAGGGATTAAATTGCAATATTATTGAATTAACCAATTCGCAATATATATATTACAGTAACTTATGATACTAAAAATAACAAATTGTTTTTATTTCTTAATAAAACTGATAGCAAAATTCTCAATCACTAATAAATTTGTCAAGAGAGATCAAATTTCAGCGAAACGATCTTATAGCATAAATTTTGAAACTTCTTGGAACAATATTTTTATAATACTCTCTGATCATTTATTTGCGGCTTTTGTAGACGTAAAATATTTTCAAAATAAAAATAGAATATTTTAAATAAAGCTGACAATAAGGACAGTTACTGCAAAATTTTCATTATTTGCATCAGATCCAAATTTGTATGACCCTGAAACCATCCGAGTAATAATTTCCGACCTACTTCGACACATTTTTATTTTAGTTCAAAATCTCTCCTGACCATTATTCCTGGTTTAAAAATTTTAAAATATTAATTGCTAGATCTCGGTGAAACTAAATTGGAACGAAATAAAACATTGATTGGACATGTATAACATATAAGAGTTGTAAATCTGTAAAGCTTTCAAGAATAGCCGAATACATTAATTTCTATTATTTTTAGCTTGACGAAAATTACGTCAGCAAAACATAACTTGTAATGGCGCAGTAATTTTATAGTTCTATTTGATTTAAACGTGTTGCATATAATGCTTTAATCATCATAATAGTCCCATTCATTGTGAAAGTGATTAAATTGCTTAAAAAATTACTGACAATTAATTTGCACCCCGAATTTCAATGTTTAGAATAGCAAACTCGACCGTTTCTTAAATAATGGTTAATTTAAATGAAAATTTGTATGTATAATAACAAGAATTTAAAAATTTGTTACTTCATGTGGATAAGAGAATAATTTACGAAATTCTGCTCTGAATCAGATGGCACCGAATAATTTTAATTATCAGCCTTTTAAATTTGAAAAGAAAATAATGTGATGCGTCTAATTTTAAACAGGCTTTAGGTTTATTAACGCTAGTTGGACAACTTTGCAAGGAGCCTTAATTTTATGTCTGGCCTTAACTCCTGTTCAAACTTGTAATTGTCATTAAATGCAAATTTATTAGTCGAATGGGACGTTTGTAATATCCTCCGGGTGCGTTTACAACGCAGAGCTAAAAGGGCAAAACAAGAATGCGAGCGATTATGAATGGAAACCACGCGGGCACTCATCCGTGTCACATGACTCGTTAAGCCACACGCGCCTACGCATGCTTGCGGAAAATGTCCTGATGGTTCCCCCTAAGCCTTACGTGTCGGTATTCGTTTAACGACAGCGATCCGAATGAAGGACGTTAATCATACATTTAGCATATATAGTTCGTAAGTAGCAAATGAGGACAGAAGGAACAATCAATTTTATCGTGACTTTCCATTAACATTCGAATGGACAAATATGTTTAATTATATTTATGGATATTGCTTTATACATATATTAGATANAAATAATAATAACACGGACAAAAAATAATAATTCATCTTGAAAATGAAATGTTCTTAAAATTTTTACGTATCATGGATTTTAAATATTTAAATATATTAACTACAATTTCAATATCTAACCATCTTATAACCTCCATTTTTTGTCAAGGTTAATCAAAATGCACTCTTTTGCTTTAAATACGTCCGATAAGAACTCGAGACTTTATCAAGACAATATTTCTGTTTATCCACTCGAAAAAATATTTCTATGATAATCAGCATTAATTGACACTTTTTAATAACTGCATAATTAATTTGAATATATGTCCAGGCGTAATCCATAACTTCGAAACCAAACTTTTTTGCTTAAAATTTAACTCAATATAAATATTGCATGTACACCATATACATATTAATTTTGTCAACTTATATCTTACTCAATTTCATATTAATTATTTTTCTTGTAGTTTAAAGTTAAACAAAAGATAAGCACTAAAAATTATGCTTAACCTATTAAAAGGAAATGCTGACGAATTACATATTTTATGACGGAGATTTTTAAATATATATGCAGTTGAAACCAGTCCATAAAACCATAAGCAAATATGTAGCGTTTAAATGATCTCGCCAAATTGCAAGGAAGACGCCCATGAAGGATTCGCTCGCTACTTCATAAGCAACTATTCGAGTGCGACGATAAACACTCAATATCAAAGGAACGTTAAACATTTATTCATTTGAAGGTTCTTCTAACACACCGACGATAGGTGCGCTTCCTCTGGGCATATACGTCTCAAGTATCAATAACAAAAAATTTCATCACGTTACATCGTTTCGTAAATGTAGGCACGTGCGCATTACAGCGATTTTAATCGCGGTTTAATTGTTGCCGATGATATCTCGAGTAAAATGAGCCAACTAATTACTGAATAAAAAGGGATTATAAAGTCGAACGTCGGCACGACCGACCTTTCGCACTAACGGAAAAGTTCCTTCCGGCAACCCCCTGGAGGATTTCCGTACAGCTGCTACTCAAGAAAAGTTTTTACCCCTATACAAATGTACGTTGTGAGTATGACGGATTAATAATTACTCGAAATAATTACTTGAGACATTAATAATTAATGTATATTACTGAAATCTCATAGTAATTAAAGACGATAAAAACGCATATATTGCAATAATAGTTGATTGGTACTAAATAAAATATTCGCATTTCTATCATAAATATATATTTAATTTGCTTGATACCGAATTTTCGCACTGATATCTGATAAAAACATTTAATTTATCTACACAGTGTAGAAAGTTCAGTTTCGCGTACGATTTCCGAAAAATAAATATTTTATATACGAGTACGAGAATAACTCGTGCAGAAATGTTAGCGTTAAATATAAAAGTCTGATCAAAGCCCTATACATTATGTAACGCTAACATTTCTACTAGGGAATTAATTTACGTATATATATATAATTTAGTGTAGTCGAACTAAATTTTGTCGAATGAAATAAATTTATCACTTTTAAGAGTGAATCGAAAAATAGGCATTCTTACAAAAGTGAAATATCGTCACTCTTATAAAGTGAAAAACTTACAGTTGTGAAAGTGAGACTTAATACAATTATACTATTATTATGATGTGAAACTTGAATATTTCATAAATAAATAAATGGTCATTTTATTTCGAGTGACAAAATTCAATACTTCGATCCAATCAATACGAATAATACATATTTTTATATTATATTTTTGTTATGCACAATTTTGTTGGTGGTTTCTCATGACCTGTAGTCGTTTGTTGTACCAGTAAAACTGCATTTTTTTCGCAATTATTTTCAAGATGACCTACAAATTTTTACTATTATTTTGGACTTTTCAACAACTTAGTTTATTTTGTTTATAATTATTGATCAATAAATATACTACATACAATAATAGAAGTGATAATATAGCCGTCCAATTCCATTAATGACGGGTACTTTTCCCAAAAATAATCATTATATATTGGAAAAAGTTACACATTTCGTTTAAAGAAATGTTTCGATATTATGTTTCGTTCGTGGGTACTGTGCGAAGTCACACACGTTCATATACGTGCACCGTAATAAACGAATTCATTCTTATTTCGTCAAAACCAATAACGTAGAAAGGTGGGACCCATTGTCCTGAACAAATTTTGTTTGAACAATTTTTTTGTATAGCGCTCACATTATAAGATATTTAGGTAGATCGATTAAAATGATCTATAGAATATTTCAATTGCAATTTACCGAAATGTGTAAACGAACTGGCCGTAATCATGCAATTTTAAGAAATTCAGTGATCTAAACTCAGATAGCAAATGACATCCTCAGGATATAGTGGCCCAATTTTTGTAAAGTTAAAAAGAATTATGTATTTCTTATGATACTATTTATTGTTTTGATTGATTTCAAGTATAAATTCAATAAAAGTGTGCATAAGGTTATACCTTTACGGAAATGTACGCCAAAAAATATTGTTCGGGGTCCGAAATGACACCCAAGTCGGTGTAAACACTAAAAAAATTGGTATAAACACTAAAAAAATTGGGGTTTACACCCTGTCATTTCGGACACCGAACATATTTTTTTCTGTGAGGGTATTCCGAACGTATTACCAATTGGCGGGAATAGCGACATATTCATAAGAAATTATATAATCTATAGATCAATGAATCTTTACACTATCGATTTCAACGTATAGGAAAGTACAAACAAATGTTACGGAGAACCATTCACTGGATATTCATAGTCTCGCTTCTGTAGACTGCCGTTTTCCAACTACTGGCGATAGCTTTATGTTCGTACGGTCCTCTGGAGCCCGGAAACGCGGGTAACTTGTATAATTGCAAATGTTTCTACGCCTCGAAGTTGTCCCCAAAGGACCGGTGACAGGATGCAGACCATTCACAACCCGTTAAAGGGCATGCAAGAAGCTGCAGCTTTTCGTTATCCCTCGGTTAACAAACACCGGAGAAAGGTAATATCATTCGATTTAAACATTAGCTATACCGTATTTGCGTTTTCAGTTTACGTTTCATCTCGTTTGAAACCAATTAGCTTGGACATAACTCTCATACTTCTATTCGATACGAATTATGGTTACCTAACGAACAGACATGTAAACATACCAGTCTCCCCTACTTCAAAATTAAGAATAATATATTTTCATACAGTAGCAGAAGTCATCTATAAATATATAAATCAACATATATGTAGCAAATGCCTTAAAATCAAAAGAAAAAGGTTACCAAACAAAAGTTAGATGAACTCTCTGTAATTACCCTATTATGGCAACATGCAAGAAATTAACAGGTAGAGATCAAGTAGTTATTATCACAAGATTAAGAATAAGTCATTCAGAAATCACCCACTGATGCTTCCTCATTTCAAAAGAGACAAAACCGAAGTGCAACAAATTACTGGTACTTGCAAGTACCGCCGCAATATATTAAAGGATGAAATAAAATAGATCACCAAGGTTAAAGCCTGGACCGAGTGCATCAACAATCACGTCATGATCGAAAGGACATTCAAATTAATAAAAGACGTAGACTTGTTTGATAAATTTTAATCATATATTTCGTTATTATTAATTGTAATAAGACATCATCACCGTATATGAATCATAAGATGTATTCATAATGGTTCATACTTACATAAGAATTCATATTGGTTTCTAAAAATCTAACCGATTGATGCGACATTATATAAAATCTCAAAAAAATAAAAATAAAATTAAATTAAAAAATTAAAAAAACAAAACATGATGGTTTGCTATTTCAAAATAATACTGATATTTTTTTCAGATATTAAATAAAACAATCACAGAACTTTGTCAAATACATTATGAATATATCTTCAATAATGTAAATATTTTTAGAATACCCGTGTTTGGTCGTATAGCCCTAATTATTTATATGGTCGGAGCATCCGCTCTGATGTTTTAGGATCAATATTCATTATTTTAAATTGAGATAAAACAAAAATCTCTATTTTCGGACATTTCGTCAGGTATTAGTAATTCTATCAAATAAAACGACCGAAACTTCATATGCTTTAATCATGATAATGAATTTTTTATGTGTTTTATGGCTATTTTACGATCATCGTTATAAATATAATTACATTATTTAAAATATGTACAGCTGTTTTAATCGCATTAAAGTACTTTTAGAAGTCTGCATAAGCCAGTTCGTACTAAATGGTCCATAATATTAAATGTATAGCAAAATACTGTGTCAGATGTAGTAAAACTATTTACACCAACAAACGTAACCTTTTTAATTACAGATTGGGACTATGACAATGCGGCCTTAGGCCGCCAACCACATTCTGTCCAGGGCATCAGGTAAATAGAAAAGTAAAAAAAAGTTTTAAATCGTACGAAAAACAGCACTTTGCGGTGTGAATTGGAGCTCTAAATCTTATTGATTGTGACTATATACAACAATTTTGGACATTTCAATTTTTATGTATTCAAAGTTTGCTTTCGACGTCATTTAGCACCGAAACGTCAATATATAGAATATATTAATGTTGTCTAGTGTAGTAAGTGGTCAAATTTAAAAAACGATTACGTAGATTTTACGTGCAAAAAATTGTGGATCCTCCAGATATCAGTGATTGATCTCTTCTGCAAAGATATTAGTTTAGTAAAATGATTACATACACCGTTCGCGGAGTTTTAAGGGCATTTAATTACACTTGGTTTATCAATTATTTATTGATTATTATTATTTTTTTTTAACTCGATTCCCACAAATACTTGGGTCGAACTAAGTATAATAAACGAAGAAATAAGTAAAACGAAATTACCCTAGTAGAAATCAGTTTGTAAATATCCGGGCGCAAGATTGGCCCTGACTCGCGCCCGGATATCTATCAAGGCGCGATTCAGGGCCCAGCGTGCGCCCCGAAAATCAACTTTTATTAATTCAACTCGAATAAGCAGGAGCAATCCGATTTTATTACTCTCGTATATCGCTCACACGAGATATAGGAGGGATAGGGACAATAATGTAAAACGTAAAGACATAAAACTGCTTAGTCACGTAAAACATTATATTTTCTGGTATATTTCAAACCCTATATGTGAACTACTACGTCGACCTACTTTACATTTTATTTACCTATTCTCAATTAGTACTTCATAATAAGATTTCCGTGGCATGAAAAATTGCTTGACTGAATTATCACTATAGTCTCGCTAGCAGACATAGATATATATTAAGTTCTTGGAAGAGATACAGGAAAGAGAATATTGCGATAGGACAACGATTTCCTTTTCGCGAAAGTGCATTCTATATCGAAGATCCCGTAGATGAAAGGAGAATTTGACGAACTCAGGATAGGATACAGATATCGGATACTAGAACCTCTATCTACCGATTCCTTTAATCTTTTGTGTCTCGATGAAATATGCATCCCGAAGACACGGTTCTCTATTTTGATGAATACGCAATAAATTTTGAGCTTATTGATGAGAGTTAATACATCTTACCAATTGTTATTTTAGATAATCAGATATTACTCTAAAAAAGATATAAAACACTAAATTACTGACGGATTGCATTATTGTTCTACACCAATATTAAATTGTAATCCCTTATGACCAGTGAAGTATATATATATATATGTGTTATTGGTCCGATTCCGAAACTTCCAATAATATAGGAAAGTAAATATTAGTAAAACATAATCTTATCATCTTCGGTTCGCATACCCCATGACTTCAGTCATACTAGACTATACGTATTCCCTTTCTCCCTCCGCGCATCATGTATATTACAACTATAAGTTAGCTTCGGCTTAGATGATTTATTGTAACCGCTATGAAGGAAATATATGCCTTTGCGAAATTACAATTCAGTGGCTGTGCAAGGAAAACATACCAGTTTACCTTACACATCTTCCGAGCATGTCCTAACGCACGAATAAAAGTAAGTTTCCCGTCAATTACTAACAAAAATTTTAAATGTATTAATTGCTTATAAAATCAAATTACTAACCATTTATCTTACAATTATTGAATAAATTTTCTTTTTAAATTATTATCTGCCTATTCGGATACTGGGATATCTTTAATTTTATTTATACAAAATTTATAATTATACATATATGAGCGTTTTATGCTAATTCGAGCATTTTTCAAGAAATTTTCCTCCTTTATTGGAACCGCCATTTTGAATTGTGAAGAAGTGCTCTCAGATTTGTATTTAGCGACCCGAAAAATCCTCGAATAACAAGCTTCAAGTTAATATATTTCAGTTTAAAGAATGTTTATTGTTTTATTTCCAGCAAGCCAAGCAATGGTTAATTAATTATCAATTATTTTAATTTTTGTATTTGATCGTGCCATCACATAAAATAACAATAAACGAATTAAATTTCCAATAATACTATGCACGAATAAAAACAAATTGAATTTGAGATTTAAAAAAATTGTATTTTAACGTTTCGGCCATTATTTAGCCTTTTTCAGAATTTTATTATCTACAAAAAATAAATAGAAAAACATAATATGAAAAAAATACTATAGTTTTTATATATAATGTACCAATTAATTGATAAAAATGCTAAATAAATTTGTTAAAATTGTGTCTTTGATGATATATGTTGAGAAAAATAATGAACGGGGACTCAAATTACTCGCATAAATATTCCGAATCAAACAGTCATCACTTATTTTAACTCGACCCATTAGAAGCCGACTTTTGAGAATTGTTAAAACAAATCGTATCGTGTATCATTTTGAGTTTTTGGACCGTAATAATGAACATATAGAATCGAAATATTCAAGCCAACATGAGAAATCGATCAAACCTGTGAGATATGCGAAGCACCTTGTTTTAGTTTTGTGATTGAAACTTTAAATGTCAAATGAGAGAATATAGTGAGTACAAATAGAACAAACTGAAGATCATCAAGTGCCATATAATTTACTAATATATAATTGATGTAAAATTGACAGTAAGTATAAAAATATTTATAAGCTGTTAATTACGTTTTCTCTTCGTTTTTCAAATTTGTTTTCGATATTCAACACCATGCGCTTAAAAGCTTGCAATTTTGTTCGCATTTTCATTAACGTAAAAAGGTACAAGTTGTCTTTTTTCACGTTTTTCATTTGCAACCGAACTGCATTTACATTTTCTTAGGTGGTGGAGGTAATGCGGAGAGCGTATCTCACGTTCGCGAGCTGGATAGAAAAGGAAGGTGGAGAATAATTGACAAAGAACAAGGAACAATGGCAATTCGACAATGTATAATGCGTTCAGGAATGATTAGTAGCCTGAGAATCACCCTGAACGGTGAAACTCATGGAAGGGGAAGGAGATAGATTCTACAGTATATCTAAAAATCTAGAAAATAAGAGGGCGTCGGTACGGAGGAAATGGCAGTCGTAGGGTGTAGGGAATAAAAGAGGGAGCAAGGGGCTTTTAAAAATAACCACAGAGAAACAGTCGGCCTGGATTAGATTAAGTTTTAATCTGGATTTTTTACTGTGAGTGCTTGCTCATGCGCCACTGTAACTGCAGTAATGCATTTAGCGATTTATTTTCTTAATTTCTCATTCTGACTGAAGAAATTACCGCATCATGGTACTTACGACAACTGACGTGGTGATTGCCCTGACGCTTTACCTATGGCGATGCAATGCATCTGTTGTTTTTCACGTATAGTCTGTAACACATAAATTATTAGAAATTCAAAAGTTCCCTTTAGAAATGATTATATTGTGATAACAGGTAAACGTGATTATGTATATTTACCTGATATACCACAGTAAAACTTCTATGTAAATAATGAATTTATGATTATCATGATACTTTTTGCGAAACGAGCATAATTTCCTATATCGCCATGTATCATAAGCGCAGTTGGTAAGAGATGATTCACGACAGCATCTCAGGGTCATCAATTTGAAATTCTGGCAGTGGGTTACAGTGAATGCGGGTGTGCAAACCCTTAGAACGATTTGCATTTAATCGCCATCGTCGCGGTGATACCGTGGAGTGTACACCGTAGATACGGATTCATGGTTTACATCGAACAGTCTTGGCTTCATACGCAAACAAATTGCTCAGTTGGTAAATTATAGAGCTTGCATGTGCAGCATCGTCGTTCCAATGAAAACCAACCAGCGATGCACCCGGTCCTGGGGTAAGCAACACATCAGCGGAAGCCATGCAGCCTGCACCATCATATCGAGTATGTCATACGGTGCACGTATCAACCCTTTAACGCAAAAAAGACTCTATCGCTCGATTACCGGCCTCTATTAATGCACATTTGCATTTTGATTGTGTACCGATATAACGCGTTTGCCCTGGTCTGATTTTCGAATATTCCGGAAACATATTTTCCTTCTGCTGGTTCGGCGTTGTATTTGTTTTTAATTTAGCCGGACATATAACTTTTTCGTTTTCGGGCTGTATGAAATAATGTATGTTATTTCCAATTCTGTTTTTCCACTTTAATTAGGACTTTGAATGTACATAAATTTTCTACATGTCAGCTGATAAAGGCGTATAAAAATTTTATTTGGTGGGGAGAATTTGGTACTTGTTTTATCGTTAAAAATATTTAAATCGATGAATGAATGATGATGAATTAACTCCTTAGAGGACCTAAATTATGTACAATTTATGTATATTCTGGTGAGTCTCAAATTTTTGTCTCTAATAATCTATCAGTTAGTCCACCAACCAATTGCACTGAGTGGTTTATTCTAAATACTTCTCACTTTCGGCCATAATCGGTAATAGCCAATAAATATAGTTTATTACAATCGGTTGTCATGTATGTTTATCAAACCGTAACGGCATTTATGCGATTTTCCATCAACCTTCTAATCGCTGAATGTTTCCTTTTACCAATTATTAGTTTTTTTATATACATATATATTATTTTATAATAATCGATTCAATTTACTATTGGTACACATTCAGTGTATAGTTGATATAAGAACATGTTTCAAAGGAGAAATGTCTCTTGTTTATGTTTCGAATCTGATTGGATTCAACACAGCATTCCCTATCTACAAATTTTAATCTAAGTTAATTCAAACATGAAAAACTATTCATATATTTCATATTTTCGGTATACTTTAATACGGAAAGCCCCAATACAGCTCCATTGAAATCTGGCGAGTTTGTGACACGGATAACCGAACATTTTTCATAAATGAATTTGCGTCACATATACGATCCGATTTTAGCTAGAGGAAACAATTTTTATATAGAAATCATTTTCAATACCAGGACAGATTCTGATCAATCGAAGTGATGTATAGTCAATTTGGACTTATAGAATACTTTCATTATATTCAGTTTTTATGAATGTCATGATCAATATCTAAGTGGAAACTAAAATACTTTAAAAAATGTTTGTTTTATTTAATGCTATTAAGGCCAACCACTGGCAGAAAAATTCAAAATCTGACATATAATAATTTAATAATGTAACGTTGTTCATGAAGGTACAGGCATGAAATCATGAAGTTATATACTTGAATAATTCGTCAAGCTAATTTATTTTTATACAGACATATATACATTATTTTGTATCTTTTTAAGATATTCATATATAATAATCTAAATGATGTTCTCTCGTAATTTCTACCTCTATGAAGATTACATCATTTTTTTTTTGCAGCCTCAGATCGTAAGAAATTCATCATATATAATAAACAAATTTTAGGCAACAAAGAAGCTTTTCACTCTGCAGTTGTCAGAACTACGATGAAAGCTGCCGAAAAAGGGTGGGTCTTGCAATTTGCCCGCGAGTTTCGTCGCGGCTTTTCGAGACGCCCGAAGCGTAAAATTGCCGGTAGGATCGCATTAAAGCCCGAGTCTATCTGCCTTCTGGGGACACCATCAGCGGTAATGCGCTACGAACTATTCGCCGATGTACACCCGGAGACCATGAGGATGGAAAGTGTTACTGTGATTTTCCGAAATTCGTTCCCGACTCCAAATAGACGCAGAATCAGCGTTCTTCCTTAAAAGACGGTATAGAAATGAAAAATAGAAAGGTTGGACGAAGTTTCGCATCCGGGAAGGAATTTTTCGTTGCCATCATATTTTAAAAGTAGCTATGGTTTCTTTTACTCTAGGGATTTCGTTACAACTCTGTTCTTATGTAAGAAGAGCGGAAACTGCTTTATAAGTATCGTTAGGGTTGTGGGGTTCTCCAGTAGTCCTACTCACCCACTGATCGCTCTCTCTTTCCTTATCAGTCCTGTTTTTCTTCTTTTCACTATCTTCTTTTAAACATTATTTCTCAATTTTATATTTTCATCGCAGATATCTCCTTGGATCCACCGTAACGCTTGCCTGTCCTTTAATCTTTACGTGTTCATCCTTATTTTAGTACAGTGCCATGCATTTCCTGCATGCGCCCCTCCAAGAAACGGGATGTTGAGAAGTTAGCAAACGTGCCAACTTCCCCATTTCCCACTTATCAAGTTCGCAAAACCAGGTTTCTGAGCAAAAGTAGGTGTGGAATGTGTGATGCAAGTGGAAAACACGAAAGCGCAACCGTATCGTGAACTTGTGAAAGAGAGAAAGTGAGAGAAGGAAAGAGAGAGAAAGAAAGAGAGAATCATTTCGTTGGAGCGAAAGAGCAAGAAATAGTTTTGTTCTAATTTTTAAAACTTGATTATAACTTGTGCGGCGTGCGAAAATGAATCTTGAAAATGAAGTAGGCCGAGTATTCTTCTATCGTGGGCTACTAGTGTGTATAGAGAACAACCCGACGAATACGACTTAACTTAAGTCGTCGGAAATGGACGTGCACGACGAATTTGTAACGAGTTCCATTTGTATTTACATAGTAATTGAGATAAATAAATTCTACACGATTCGGTAAACGAAGGATTTTACGAGCCCGTAAATTTGTTCAAAACGCATGTGCAATTGGCATCTACATATATGTTTACTTCTGGTCTATAAAATCGCCTGAAATATTATTACAATTGAGTAATAATACGGATTAACACAAGTCCATGGGAATTAATAAGCACGGTAAAATTGTAACAAAGATGCATCTACTTGTATTTGCATAATAATAGAATAGAATTTATTATCGTTTTATATAAATTCATTCCTATAACGCTATTTAAATTATTTCATAACTTTTTTAAATTAATGCTATAGAAAATTCCCCTCGCTATTGGTCTTTGTTTAGTTTTTTCTACTTAAAATTGAAAGAATATACTAGAATAATTACCCAAAAACGGACGATGTTCGAAAATGTTATCCTAAGTAGCAATCCAATAAAGATTTTTTATTGAGTATTGAATTATTTATTTATTTATTTATTTGTTTACGGAAACCCTGCGGTAAACGGCATAGGTTTTATCCTTACTTACTTAATAGGGGCTCTTCTCATAAAAGTCGGCCATGGCAGCCGATAGATACGTTAGTAAAGGTCCTTAAAGGCGAAAATATCAACGTGTAGACTATTATTACTATTGTTGTACGAAATTAAAAGCTTGAAAGACGCGAGGCACCAAATAAAATATTTGGAGTGCAAATGGAGCTTTAATTGAAGGTGAGCAGTTCGCTGTTTCGGAGTAGATTGAGTTCTTTGGAAATGTAGTTTACTCCGAGAGGGGCGAAAGTTCAGTTTGGGATCCGGCAGAAAAATGCGGTATCTGGCCGTGAAAGGTTTCACTTGTATGTTTCCTCGTTTTTGTAAAGAAGATTAGCCTTTTTACATGGCGTTTAGAATTTAAAAGTTTTTAATTCGAGAAAATGGTTAATGTTAATTTCAGGTGAATTGCTGCAAATGAAATGGATTCAGTATGGATGGAAGTGGATTTTCGTTCATATTAGATTATGGTAATTTTTCGAGCATTTAAAATATTTCGGTGACGTTGGGAACTGTTGAGGATTTCATTAGGTATACAGGTCGATATTGAATATTGCCTTTTTATTCGACCGCTCTTCTATATATGTACGGTGTTGTAAATTTTGCTTTTTAGTGAAGGGTTATTATGCAGGATTATGGGTGTGATTTGTATGTTAATTCTGTTAGTGTTCGATACGAGTGCTGCCGTTAGTTCAGTAAAAGTGGTGGTATTTTCGTTTTATGTGCAGAGTTACGGGGAAACTTATAGTTTAATGTTGGATGAATTAGATTTGAAGTAGTAATAGACGTTGGTTTTACATTTGGTAATGAATAGAACAAGCCAAGTATTCCGGGTGCTAGTGAGGTAGGTGGATTGTGGAGGAACTAAGTAGAGAGAATGGAGTTGTATCGTTTCATAATGAAGTCTAGACGAAGTTTATTATTCATATTACAATAAAAAAACTCCAGCAATGAGTAGATTATCATAGGTTGGCAGAAAAATGATTAATGTTTGAATCCGCGTTTTGGAATCCGCGTTTGGAGCAGAACAAGGGAATCAGGAATGACAGTAGTTAAAAACATTTTGGTAATTACAATAATGTGATACCGTTTGAAAAAGATGTGGGTTGAATCAGGTCTAAATGTATCAGTAGACGATTTGCATAGAAGTGGCCAGTTTTGATGGATTCCGAGTAGGAACTGCGCGTGCAAATAGAAAGTTGTTGTAAAATAAATTCAATTGTGGCTGTGATTTGTGTAATCACGGGTCTTGGGAAGTTGGAGGGACAGATGTCATATTAGAGATTAAGTGAGATTTCATTTTTGCAAAAGCGTCTTCAGAACAATCCAGTCTAGCCTTTCGATTTTTGAGCGTAGATTACGCCATTATATAGGTCCAATGACGGGCATATTATATTGCGTGCAAAATTCTTAACAGATTTAGAAAGAGAGACATTAGGAGGTAAAATCATCTCTCGAATAACAAAAGCAGCTTCCTGTATTCACGACGTTTGCGCAAGATTAAATTTTTAGCCATTTCGCCATTATCTAGAGCAATTAACGTTTTAGCCGCCGCGCCGGAAGTTCACCTGTGGCTGCAGCGGGTTGCTGTCTTTCCTTGTTACCTAGTGCAGTATATGTTGGTATATTGTAGAATATAAGTTCAGAAGTGGATGGTACAGCGACATATTTGCCAACTGCTAATTCAACCATTTGATGTATTATGAACTCCTCAGCTTTTAGCTCATCAACTTAGAGCTTTATGAAAGATTGAGAGGATTTACGTAACTGCTGCTCGAGGTCAGCTTGATTTATTTCATAGTTCGGAGATTATAGAATTTTATCTGATATATGTTTAATTCCAAGTGTTTTTATGCATCTGACTTAATATGCAACATGTAAATACGAATATTATGTATACCTTATGTACGCGTTTTATAAGTGTCACATTTGAAATGGAATTTACGAAAGTAACCTTTGCATTATAAAAGCATTTGATGCGAAAACGCGATGTTCTCTGAACGAAACACTGTATCTGCGCTGAAGCCGCAAAACACAATTATGGCTAATAATGACAAAAGACACCACATCACTGGACTCGGTAAAGTGATCATAGAACAGTTTACAAGCAATGTACAGAAATTAGTTTACGTTTTACATAGCAATTTAGTGGCATATTCATGTTAGTAACCATTCATGATATCGCGCGGTACAGTAGATGGCCATTAATTAAAGAAACTTTGACTACATCTAAATGACATACAATTTATATTTGCTTGTTGGTTTCCGTGAAATAAAGGTATTTTTTTAACAATTCGAAGTTTTCAATAAACATGTTTTAGTGCTGGTGTCAAAACCATTATCAAAATCAGCATATAATTATTAAAATAAAAAAATAAATCTTAAAATGACGTCCTTTTAATCTATATTTTATTTGTATAATTCAAATTGAAAATAAAGGCATTAAAATTAACGAATTTCAAATCAACAACACCGAAAACTCTCGAGTAATAACTCTAGATAATACGAGGTCGAAATTAAAAATCGGCTAAATAGATTTCGACCATCGAAAAATGTAATGCCAGCTTTTCGGACAAAGTAACTAATCATTATTTATTAATATTCACTTTTTATTTTATTTCTGCAAATGAAATTAAAGCAAAAATAGAAACCTGAAATAGTTGAATCGGTTTGATCTAATTTTGAGAATATTGGAATTTGAGGTTGTTAATAACGGTAAAGTAGCGGGATGTTTCACCGTGATGTAGTCACGGTTAATAATACCTTTAATTATCAATTTAAATGAAAATTTTTATTACATCGACACAGCGAATCATTCCCTATAAAGAATCCCATACCACATAGTGTAACAATAAATGAATGAATATTATCAACGCATTTCATTTTGAAATCGCGTTATCCACACTCTCGTTGTAGTCTCGCTTCATTCCAAAAAGTGCCCGAAACCTACCATAATTAAAATCGTTTCGCTTCGCGATTATTCAGCTGGAAAAATCTCTACACCTCTGCCCTCTTTTTCGAAATCAATCTGGCAGCGTCGAGCGGGTTATTCACGGATTGTTCGCCGAGTTATTTCCCCGATAATTACCATACTCGGATACTTCGCGCCTATCGTGAGTGCTGTTGCATCTGCAGCTAACCGTTCAGCATGCTCGAACGTGGGATACCTAATTTTATCCTGGAGACCGGATAGAGCGGAATATAAGCTCGTGACCTAAATAGCATAGATGTGGCACGTATCCCAATCGCCTCTGATACACCCTAGGGTTATATGATGGCCGGTGAACCCAAACTGCACTTAGTTCAACTCCAAAGTGCAAAGCTACATAGAATACGAAATTCCACCGGTCGTTGAATTCTAACAAAGAAAGAGTACGAGAGAACGTATCATTCGACCGAAAGAGAAAGAACCATCTGGGAAAGAGAGAATTGAACTAGATGTGCGTGAAAGATCAGCTGACCCGACCAACGAGCTCGCCTTCGAGGGAAAATGTCTCGACCTGTGTTAACCACTTGTACGCCGTTCGTACGCTTACATATCTGCATAATATCAGTATCGCTGCTAAATTTTACTCGCATAATTTCCTACGTGGTCATATTCTGTCAAGTACCGGTTCCATTCCTATGAAAATTTCAAACGGCTTTCGAAAGGCAGTAGCTATCGTTGTTCGACCACGCAAAATAGATGCATGTTTCCATTACATGGGTACTCTGGTCCCCATCGTATTAATCAAGTACATATTATTATCAATAATAATGTTAGTAATCATCAATTATATAAAGCATCGAGAAGTCTACAATAGGAAATACATCGCCTATACATCAAATAAATATACAAGCGAATATAAAAGAGATATATTTTAATTGAATACCGGAAAATGATAAAGTTAAATGCAATTAACGATATATCGTAGTTTCGCATAAACGTTACATTTGTGGATTGTAAAAATTGACTTGCATATGTTACAGTAATCAGTAGCGAACGAGAGATTACAGTCGTATTCGTCGACCTCCCATATTCGAAGGCACGCGACAACTTGAGGAAGACGTAATTACACCATATGAGCCGGACCAATAATAGATGCCGGGTGGTTTCCAATGGATACAACTTCGGGAACAGTTTAGGACCAATTGAACTTCGAACCAACTTTCACGACCATTGAAAATGAAACGATCGTCTGAGGCGGATAACTGGAATTCCACCTCAACAGGACCACGAATGTCATCCCATTTAATATAGTAACCAGGAAGAGCTTCTCTAGAAACAATGAAATGATAGGACATTTAATTCAAAACTCCAATAGAATATCTTATGTGCTTGTTTTGATGTGCCCTTTTAATTAAATTTCAATTATTGACTTTGAGGAAATATTTATTTTGGTCTCATGATTCATTAATTATCATCTGTTCGTAAATTCCCAACGTTCCAAAGTTATCTAAGCTTTATGTGTGTTAATCAATCTG
>JAPYZR010006678.1:0-17364 GCA_030522945.1 Trichopria nigra
GACGTAATAGTTACATAGCAATTAAGTCACAATCACTGTTATGTAACTGTGCCAACTTTGAGGCGACATTTTAATGTAACTGTTACATAATCGTGACATAACTTCTGTGATTGTTTGCTGGGATATATATATATGTATAGTTTAATCAAAATTTGAACCATTCAATTTTGTTATAATCTAAATTAAAGAGACATTTCAATTAAAAAAGTTTCATATTTCTCTATCAGATCAGAATATATCATCCCATACAGCTCTTAATGTCCCCAAAATGTCTCAGAATACCTCCAGAATATGCAGACATTCTGGAGACATTCTGGGGATTTTCTAAGACATTTGTGCTACTTCAGATAGAGCAAGGCATGAATACAGGCATAAAGATTCAGCGTTTGAAACGAATTGCAAAATTATTCATCAATATTCCGATATTTTTGTGCAAAGGAATGCGTTATTTTTAAAATCGGTTTCTCAGAAACCAAATAAACTACTCGTCTAACTTCCAATGCATAAAAGGCCCGGCACTGTGAAAAATTGAGGAAAGTCTTGAGAGTTTTCTTCCCTGGCTGTTTCTTGAAATAAACTGTGTTTCTCTAGGAACGCGGCAATATGTTTCAATCCGAAGCTCGGCAAAGGTAGAAGCGAACCCATAAGCGGCATTTCAATATTTTATGCAAGCCTGTGTAGAAACAGGCGAAGAGCACCGAGTTTACCATGTACGTATCATTTCCTTCCACTGATGCTTTTCAAGCTTCCGCATTTATAGCTGACCTTTCATCTGTTCCCGTCCGAAACTTTCAATCCCTTTTTCATTCCTCTTCGATTTTGATTATACGATTCTTTTTTTTCCGCTGCTTTTCTGTGTCAAATAGATATATATATATATTCATGGCGACAAGAAAAGCAACAAATACCAAGAGAAAGTAAATTAAGCGAAAAACATAAAAAAGAAAAAAAAATATTACCGAAAATTGAATTATCCAAAATAAGTTGAGAATAATTTATTAAAAAGTATATATAATCATATAAGAAAATGTAAACAAATTTTTAAATATTAAAAAATATTATGCATTATCGACAAACATAGTAAAATATTTCAAACATTTAAATGTAAAGTAAAAACTTAACAAATACTAAAAAAACATTAATTGTTACAAAAAATAAAAATAAAAAAAAAACACTGAAAGATATTTCTGAAACGGGCTGATAGTTTAATTAAAAATGTTTATAGAAAAATAACAAAAATTCATCAAAGTAAGCAAAAATTCCAATGATGTAAGAAATTACAAGAAAATTGTAAATCTATAAACTTTGTAAAAATCTTAAAAAGAAAAACGAAGTATCAACTTGAGAGGTATCAAAAATGATTATCTTCAATCAAATTGATTATCTTCATAATTTCTAAAAAATCATTATGAAAATAATTTTGAAACTATATATAATTTTTAAAATTCTTGAAAATTGGGTAAATCGAAAATTTCTATTCGTGCTAAAATTTGCAGACCACGTAATTCACGGCGCATCTATAAAAAGATATCAATCGACCCATGCGCGAATGCGCTAAGAAAATGCAAACGTTTCTAGAGCAACTTCCGTTCAATTTAGCCGAACAGTCTTCTTCCGCATTTTCGAGACCGTTAGTTCCTTCATCCGGATGGTTCAAAACCATAATTTTCGCCTTTCCTCGGTTTAATAGCTACGGTTTTCACACCAATAGAATTCTGGCAAGCCATGTATATTTCTTACGCCCAGGCAGGACGTAGTGATAACACGCTAACTGAAAGACGAGCTGCAATCAACTTACACTATCAAACTAGAAAAATTGTAAGGCACGTATAAAAGCGATTTGCCGTGATTTCAGTAGATACTAAATAATTGCTATTGTCACGATCAATATTACATTTTTTTCTTTTATAGGTACATAGAAATTGAAATTTTTTGTTGAAAAATTGATGAAAATAAACAATCAATAATAAATTTAGAATTTTACGATAGGTTGAACTGTAAAAGTCATTCAAAAATATAACATCTATATATATGTATTCAGTATGAATATGTGCGAATTTTTACAAATGACGTAACGAGTTCGAAATTTACGATTATGTACTATAAAATAACGTGAAAAGAAATGACCTATAAAGCAGATTCCTTGTAAAATATATAAAGTGTATATATTGTTACCCCTGCAACAAATGCATAAACAAAGTGCAATGCATAAAGAATTAACCACCCATTTCTCGTGGAATTCGCATCGTAATTATTGACAATGCAATTTTTAAATTCAACCGGGAACACCCGGGTACACGTATGTCCTGACAAACACCCGAATATACAGCAGGTTTAACATTTGCGTACACGGTTCATTCTGAAAATAAAAAAAAATTATGTCAACGTACGTTTTAATATTGCATACGATGAGCTTATTATGTAAATGAAAAATTGTGACGAAGCACGAATTCAAAGGACACATTCAAAGGATTGTTTCGCCTAGTGCCGAATTAAACTTGACTACGCAGATAAAGTTTTATACTGTTATATTAAAAAAATCTAATTGAACTCAAATTTAATTTTAAATTATTATTAAATTTTACAATAGTTTTTAATTATAAAGGTAATAAAAACCGGGAATTAGTAGTAGATAATGAAGAGTTATTGATGCAAAATTTTGTTAATTTATTGCACTTTCTTAATATTATTTAATTTATATTTAATTTAATATTTGATTACGAATTTATATTAAAAAGAATTAAATATATATAAGAATATACATAAAATCAATAATTTTGAAAAATTTAACAATATTACATTTTAACGAAGTATAACTGGAAAGACCACAATGATTCGACTTTTCTTTCAAAAAATTTATCAGTGTGATAATGAAAAAAATTTAAATATTTTTTTTTTTTGTATACTTTGCCATGTGATTTTTGGTGTCAAGTTTTTTCGGAAATTATATATTTATCGTTAAGTATTGAATATTCTAATGGAACATTTTTGAAAATGCTCCAACGACAATTAATGCAGTCTGATTACAGTGATTATAACTTTTAAATCGTGCCACATAGTGTATAATACTTATCGTTCGTGAAGAATCTCTATCACTTTGCACGCTATGAAATTGTCAATACTTCCCTAGTAAAAAAATGGCCAGAAGACTGGCCCTCGCGAGGCCATGTTAAATTTTCTATCAGGGTTGACAAAAGTAAACCTAACAATAATGGACGAAAACTATAGGAGGCAAAAAGTAAAATAAATGAAAAACAAAAAAAAGTTCTAGTGAAAAAAATAATTTAAGGAAAAAGAATTTTAAGGGGGGGGGGGGGGGGGGGACGAAAAAAAAAAAAAAAAAAAGAACAAAAGGGGAAAAAAAAAAAAAAAAAAAAAACAAGACAATTTTAACGATGTGGGCTCTAGAATGGTGATTTTATGTTACATATGAAATTCCCCAACAAAATTCCAGTGAAAATCACTTAAAATTAAGCGAAAATTATTGGAAATAAATTGTTTTTTCTTACTCACCTCAAAAATAGTTTATTTTCAGAAGTTCTATTTTTGGATTTAATATTTTACGTAAAACCACCCTTCTAGACCTCAAATTTTGAAAAAACAAAAAGTTTTATTAAATTTTTATTTATACTAATTGTTGAAATATTCAGTCCGCAACTGTTTTACTTTACAACTCCCTAAATGAGATACAATAAGTGGTAAAAGATCCAAATAGAACATTAGTGATACACCGGACAGCAGTCAAGGTAATCGTAAATTGTAAAGAAAGTATAAAAGTTACAAAAATTGAAGTGATTAGTCAAATTTTAAAAAATCGAAAAGAAAAGTAAAATTTTTGTTAAAAAATACTACAATTGATAAAAGACAGCAATGTAAAAAATGAAGTAGAAAAGACAAGATATTTCAAAAAGTATTTATTACAAAAAAGCAAAAGTTACAAAAGGTACATTTATCAAAATTTATGAAAAGACAATAAAGTAACAATTTATGAATAAGGCAGAATCGTGAAAAGAGACAAATTCTTCGATTTAATAAAATGTGATAAAAATAATAAATTAATTTAAAAAAAATTTAAGAACAATATAGAAACAAAAAAAAAAACAAAAAAAAAATTTAAGTAGAAAAACAAATGAAGTCGAGATGTAATAAAATTTTCAGGAAAAAGAACAAAATGAACAATCGAGAAAAAGTTAATCGTTAGTATAAGTGATGAATAAACAGGGCATACCCAAATTTAGGAAACGGTCGTGTAACATTGCAAAAAAATAAATATTTAAAAACTCTCCGAAACCCTCGAAAACATAATCTTACTAAAAAATAACAAAAAATGCAATAGAATCAAACCTCCGATGAAAGAAAGTAATGATATGCCAATGGATATTTTATAAGAGAGAATCATCATAACCCAATTGGTCATCGTATATACTCATTTGGAAATTAATGTGCTAGAACAGGTCCAGAGGAAAGCTCTAAGATTCCTTGCATTTAAATCAGGAGATCCTATGTCGCGTGTTGATCATAATTATAATGATATTAAATTAAAAATGAAATTCCCGACTATTAAATCGCTACATTTGTACCAGGATGTATCCATTGTATATCGCATCTTAAATTTTTCACCGGGCAATGATCTAACTCAATTATTTCCATATAGAGCTACGCCATATTCCATTCGAAATCCACGTATCATCCATGAAACAACATACAGAAATAATTATACATTTTACGCCTCCGTCCCTAGACTTTAGCACGCGGCGTGGAATAAATTAGATGCGGTTATTCGTGAATGCAATTATTATGGTTTGTTCAAAAGATTGTCATCGGATCATCTATTTAAATACTACACATGCATGAACTCCTGCGGTTTCATGTGTACAAATTAATAGTACGTTCTATTATGTATTTGTATCATTTTAACAATACCCTATTTGCGTTGTCCCCGCAATTGTTACTATTGTACGCAATTTCTTTTATTGTATTGATATTGTTATAACTGCAGTAATGACCGTATATAAATAAATAAAACAAAAAAATAAATAACCCAAGAATTTTCAATTTGAATGGCATTTAAATATTTTTTAAAATTAAGTAAACTCATCCCATTTTCATTGTCCAAATCTCATCAGAACATGCGAAAGTAATTGCATCCTTGTTTCATTATAAAATCTGGTCAGGATTTAATAAGGAATTATGCGAGTTATTATAACTGCGATCAAACCTATACCTACATTCTCCCTTGTAACAATTTAACATCCGCCCAACGATAACCATCTACAAGATGTGATTAAATTTCTATTATTAATCTTTGAAACTTATACGTATTTTTACGTCGTAACTTAAAGCTGCATGAACAAAGAATATACGACAGAAACGCTTACTGAAACGATGCCGGAGAAAACAACAACAATAGAATTCATAATAAGTAATCACGGATTTTCGCCCTAGAGATGACTAATTTAGGAGCTAACTTCAATGATTTAATTTCTGTCCACAGATTCTCTTATTGACGCTTTGCGAGGCACCAAGAGGCTAACCTTTGAACAAATGCATATATCGCTTTTTACTAATCGTCAATACTAATGAAAGCATTAACGAAACGATATACACTAGTAAGTATAGACATTATAATTTTCAAAGAAATTGGACGTGAAAATTGATATTCTAACAATGCTCTTCCCAGTATACCAGTCAGCATTTCCGTCTCTGGCCGGAAGTTCGTTAAACAAACTTGTCCCTCGATACAAAAGCATCGTTCGACGGAAGTTTCTGTTTTTTCCGCAAATCCGCCGGCTTTCGAAACTTTCTATAAATCTACCTCGAAGTTGAAAAACGAGTTGGGGCGACGCAAATCTCGGCCTAATCCCGGTTAAACAGCGGCCGCACCGGGTCATTCCCGACTTCCGGGGCCGTTCGAGACCCGCCGAACGACTTACCCGGAGGATCCTGCGGCTGGAGTAATTCCGCGGGATCAGCGAGTCGCGAAAGCGCGAATCTCGTCGTTTTGTAGGATTCCGTTTCCTCGACGTCGTCGTCGTCGACGTCGTGGAACTTCCATTCGGGCGAGTTCGGCAGCTCCCGGTAAATACGGCGCTTAGCGCGGCGCCGAAGCTTCCGGTGGCGGTTTGCGGCAAACTTCACTTTTGATGACCTGGCACAATTCAGCTATATGGAACAAACGATGAGGGCTCGTGCATCGCATTTTTCATGAAAGTTGTCTTAAAGAAAAGCATAAAATTTTGTTCAATGTATGTCCATTTATTGGACATATGTTGAAATGAACAATGATCCGACGAATAGTGGACGTAATCTCAGGAAACGGCAATGGACGTCAATTTTACATCCATTTTACGATCATGAAAACCAAAACTCTTGACCTGGACCTACATTTAATGTCCAAATCAACACGTATAATGGACATCCAAGTTCGTGCAATAAATGTCCATTTTACATCCACCTTACGACCATGAACAAATACTCATGGACGAAATGTGGATGTGTAATGGACGTCCATAGTTCATCCATGGATGCATGGATGTCCAATGCTATTTGGATATAACCCTGGATATATTTACTTCTATACATTATAAATAATTCACAATACGATTCACACTGTGCATACAATGCAGTAAAATGCCGAGGAATTCGTGAATGGAATTTTCATTCAAATGAAATCTCGAAGGCAATGTACTGATTCTGTGTCGTACCCGACGAATGCGGAAGTGACTAATGTGTCGAGCGTATATCGTATAGGCCAGGAAGGTTAAACGCACCAAGAGGCCAGTGTTGCATGGCTATGACCTTGGATCGATGAAATCTCTTATAAGTCCCTGCATCTCATATACCGGGTGTTTGCGAATTAATTGATTTCCCACGAATCGATCGACACTTTTTATAAAGTGCAGATTATAATTTACGGCAAATCATTTTACGGTTCTTTTTTTTTATAGCAGCTTTAATGAAACATTTGTCAGGATGTTTGAATATTTAATACCGGGTTTCACAGTTCAGGTCAAGATTTCTTGAACCCTGTTCTCATCAATTTTTCGTCAATCTACATATTTCCGTTTTTCCATTAATGATTCGTAACTTGGATCAAAACTGTTTTAAAGTTTCAAGACAAACGTTACGAATAAACTATTCGTGGGATTAATGGAACATTATTAATGGAACATGAGTGTTGTTTTTTTAACAGTTTGAAGCTTCCAGTTTATAGCGATTGCAACTTTTAAACGATCTTGTTGATTTAACAAATTTTGGTGTCAGATTAAAGTTGCAAAACTATTCTTTCTTTTTATGCAAACAGGTATTCGGTCATCAGTTTGTTATACGATAAAATCCCTATATGTCCTCGCTGAATCAAAAAGTAGAACACGATGATCTATATAATAAGAGTCAATAACAACAATGTTCGGTTTCATCGTTTGATAGACAAAGGATATACAGGGACCATTTCAAGATAAAAATTAAGTGAGCACATAAATATTGTCCCCGAAATACCATCTCAGGTATATGTTAAATTTCCAAGATGCTTCTCCGTGTATCGACATGTATACTTTTTGTACTACTTTCCTTAAAAGTTGTACATTTGATCGGATGTAAAAACCCGTGTTCAATACGTAAAACATGATAAATATTTTACCATTTCCCGTAAGGAAAAAACGTCAATAATTTATATGGACGAGGTAAAATACTAAAAAATTGTTATTTATTTTGATATTTCCTGTTACGTGAGAATCAGAACGTGACTAACGACCTGAAACTCAATAAAACCTGAACCATCTGCGCACCCCTGTATATAGATACACTATAGGTCAACATCTTCGCGCCACACCACTACGATCGCCACGAATGTAACGGGTCTCGATTACTCAGTCTGCAATTTTCTTCTAATATCAGTCTTCGACCTTAAATTAATAACAAAGTCCTTAGCCTTAGCTAGGCGAACCGCACTAATACGTTGTTAAATTCTTATTTTCATGAAATTGCGGCGAAGAATAAATAATGAGCAATGTTTCTGAATATAACGAGGTGTAGGTTGGGGGGGGGGGGGGGGGGGGATGGGTTTTGCGTTATTTTGTATATCTTGTAAAATGTATACTCCCATTTCGAAATGATTGTTCGTGATACTTTTACAATTAACAGCGACATTGTTTCAAATAATTATTTGTTCAATAATTTCCATTGACAATTCATTTTTATGTAATTAAAAAAGAAACAATTCATTACTTGTAACGCGGTTAAAAATTTCTTTAAACAAGATAATATGGAAGAACCACTTGTTCTGCTTATTTCTATAAAAAAAAAATTTTGAATGGGAAGTAGTAATGATAACACATGAACCTATTTAATTCTAAACGAATGAATGTTTTGCAGTTTTCGGCTCTCAATTCCGGCAGGTTGTCAACGTTGAAAAAATCTAACGTAGAATTTATAGTATTTTTAAATTCTGTCTTTGAAACTAAACAAAAAAATTAGATTCCATTTTGGTGATGCCATTTTCAATTTTTCCATGTGTATCGTTTTAAATTGACCAATTTCTTCTATGCTCAATATGTTTATTAGTTTTTTTGGGTCGATGATCATCTGTTTGAATTTTCGAAATTCAAGATGGCGGATAAAATATAGTGGACGAACATTTTTAAAATATTTCATTTTTTACAAAAATTTGTATACAGAGGATGTTCTGGGTAGTTTAATCATGAATCTGATGTAAAATTTACCAAATTCAAAATGGCGGATCTAGTATGGCGAACGAATATTTTCATAATGTTTCAATTTTTACAGAAATCTACAGATTCAATGTTGTACAAAAGAACTGCATATTATTGCATGCAATCGCATGCAACCTTTTAGTACCAGTACCCGTTGTAGATTTATGCAGTCGTATACAAACTTACGACTATGCGATTTAAGGATGTTGTATGCAAGTTTATATAGATGCGTCCAATTGCATACAATAATATATACTTGTAAAACGTTGAATCTTTAGATATTTAAATGTGATGCTGTAAATAGACATATTTTGAAAATTTGTTGTCTCATATTTGATCAGCCATCTTGAATTTCAGAAAATTTAATAACAAATGCATGATCAGCGACCCAAAAAAAAAACTTGGCATACACCAGTTCTAGAGGTGAAATCTGACAAAATTCAAATCTTCATTCTCTGCCTCTCTGCATTTTATTAGCTCTATTTTAATTCACGGAAAAGACGACTTGGTAGAAAAAATCTACTTGGATATCTACCATTTGTAATTAGTCGCAACGAAAACAAAAAACCAAGCAACTAACATAATTATGTTGATTAACAATTAATACAATATTAAGTAATTACGTTTCCATGAGAAGGAGCCAATCGAACTCTCGGACTCCAGCTCGGTGACCTCTCACAGGTTTTCAAATTTCTCGTCGCAATAAGTGTTTTTTCTCTTTTATCAAAATTATCATTGCTCGAGAATTGTCAATCTGGAACATCGTTATTCCATGTATTTTGAATACATAATGTTCAACATCTGTAATTTGTTCCATATTGCTTCGATTTTCAGATTGATGACGTCCGAAAAATTGGGCAAAAATTATAGATTTTTATTTCAATCCAGACCCAATATTAAATGAAACATACAAAAGTATTCATTTACTTTTGAATGTAAAGACTATTTAACACTTTCCCATTGTTCTATTTTTAAAATCTCAATACTTTTTCGTTTATTGGGATTTCAATAATTAATGTTGTTCACTTCATCCTAATCAACTACAAATATTTAGCTGAAATAATCAATTAGTTACTTTAATAAACTAAAAATAGTCAACTTGACCATTAACATTATGGACTGAACTAATCGAAATCAACTAGGTGAAAATCGTTACTGCAACCAATTTCTCGCCTGGCGCTTAAAGTAGCAAGACAGTTGTTATATACTTTGATATTAGGTCCTACTATCTTTTTACCATCGTACATTGTAAAAAGTTCTATACAGATGTTAGATGTTATCCCGAAATATCTCTAGCTTATTCATATACTCTAAAAAGCCATTTCATCCGTGTTTTCTTCAAAGTTGTGATACATTCGCAAGTATAAGCGTTCGCTTCTTATGTACATATCAAACATCAGGGAAACATGTACTTTTGAGGGCAGTGACATCAATTAACTATTCATCGCAAAATAATACAACCCTTCTGCCAACCATTCGCATGCGATATCAAAGGATGAATAATTCGTTTCAACCCCCTGAATAGCACATTTACCGAAATGCCTCCAGAAATATTGATTTTCATGGAGGAAACGGCACGGCAGTTAGTTGGGACGAGTCACCATTTATCGGCCCATTTTGCACGGGGTGCCTTTTAGGTCGGCATACTGTCTGGGAGACGCAGAGGCGAGGAAAGCGTCCAAACGAGCGGAACCGATGGCAGTCGCGAATATATGCAGAAGCCGGGATAACGGCTTGTAATAAACGGAAGGTATGCTGCCACTGGCTGAATTGGACGAAGGAGTTTATACGAGGACGACCCGGCGCGTATAGTTGCTGCCAGGGATAACATGCCTGGGGAACGATTCATTACTTCGACATGTTCGTGCCTGTCTCCACTCTGCCTCTAGCTTCCTGGTCCTCTCGCTCTGTCTTTCTGTTTCGCCATGTCTGTCCGTCTCCTTCCGACATTCTCTCCTTCCTTGTTTGTTCATCCTTCCATCGTGTTTCTGTCATCCCTCGATCTCGCTTTATCTTCGAATTACCTTACGCGCGACGACGGCGGCGGCACTCTGACAGTTACCGCTAGTTCAACCTAGAATTTTCGCCGCCTATGCGACATCTTACCTTGGGCGACTTTTATAATTCATAGTGCCAAGTGTTTTATGGTTTAAATGGTTGTGAAACTTAATAATCCACGATGTGCAACGTTCTATATAAAACAGAAACCGCTGATGCTTGGAATTATGCGTTACGGCCTGAGAAATAGAGTGCAATCGGTTTTTTTTCTTTTATTTTTGGAGAGATCATTATTCATTGATATCATCTGCTCGGACTGTGTGAATTAATGCCCGTGTAACTTGTGAATATGAATTTCTCGTCTAAAGTCCTGCCGGTAATCTGCGGAATAATAAAAAATATTACTATGGGATGGGATTGTGACCTATTTTCTATTCCACCGTTTGCTTTTTCCAAGTTATCTAAAATAGGGTTTCATTTTGCGGTGAATGAAATTCCATGCCGTTGAAGACTTCATTCATTCCGCAATCCAATTAGTTCCAAGAATTGGTATGTATGGACCTGAACCATGAAATGTTTCAGTGATATAACGTCGTTATAACGAGGAGAATCTTGACATATCTTTGGTTCACGGTGGATAGTATATTTCTCTATTTGAGGAAGATGACCCTTCTTTAATAGGCATTGACGTGTAATCCAGGGGTCTCCTTTTATAGATATTCGGTTTCAAACGATTCATCGTGCGTAATAACGACTTATCGTAGAATTTTACGTTCATTAGTGGTTTCTTTCTGGTAATAAGCTATTTTTCTGTCTTTGTTATGAAATATTTTCAGGGTACAAACGAATCGAAAACTTGATGTTAAAGATTAAATGACATGTTGCTAAATCAGTAGAATTTAAATTAAAGATTTCGTGAAAAAAAAGTGACCCTTGTCATGGTATGCCCCATGTATCATATCCTATATATATTACTTGTATCATTCTCTCCTGATCCATCAAAGACATTCGTCTTCGTGTAGTCACTTTATTCCCCGTTTCCACTATATATATCTTCGAAATTCCCTGTTTTCAGTATCAGAAAATTACATTTCATATCAAACTTGTTTTCGGCTTCGAATGTCTCACCCAATTGGTCATTTTCTACTCGGCGCCTTGTAAGAGCGTTTCATCTCACATCTCCACGTCAGTCCTCTGTTTCTCCGCGGACATATTCCATTTGCCATCTCGGACTTCCGACCTATCTTCCTCTTTCGTTTTACCCATCGTCTTTGGTCAAAACCCCTGGCTTAACTCGCCCTACTATAGCAGAGTTCGCAACGGCTACGGCAGGACCGCCAACATCTATAAGTAATAGGAAATAAATTGCCGTCGGTGGCTAAACGTTTTTATTTCGCACCCCCCCCCCCCTACCTCCCCAACCTACGCGTCGATATTGGCTAGACCGCAAAAAGGCATTGACCGAAATTGTTTCTTATCAGGTTGTTAAAATGCGATTGTCAGTCGATTCGTAATAGATTATAGCTTCATTTTTTGTATTATTGGGATAAAAAATAGAATAATATATAGCAATTTATTCTAAAATGTTTTGTTTCATAGTAAAAGGTGAAAGAGTAATTTACAAAACACACATATATATATATATATACGTATATTCATGCATTGACGACTTGAAAAATCAATGACATTTTGATATTTTTTTTTGCTTTTCGTGGATCTTTAATGTATTATTTTTTTTTTTTTTTTTTATTTTAGTATATAGGCAGCAATTATTTTAGTAGCCAATAATCAGTAAAAGAACATCAAATTACCAAGATAAGATCATAATTTTTCGGTTACATCGGAAAAGTAAATCATTTCTCGATACATTTCGTTTTCTGCCACTCTTTGAATCTTCGTCAATTTTACCCAATTTTCGCAATTGCCAACACTTGCAGTTTTCTTTTTCGATATTTTCAGTAATTTTATTTCCTTTAATTTTCTAGGATTTTATATATATTTTTTTAACGCTGTTCTTTTTACTTTATACAGAAATTTTTACTTTATAAAATCTTTCCTTATTTTTTGTATTTACGTTCGTTTTTATCATTAATATATATCTTTTTTAGATTGTTTATAATTTGCGATTGCTACTACTTTGTTTCCACCAGTTTCTTCAATTTTGAACATTCAATGTTTCAATTTTTTATGACGTAATTTCTTACATATTTGAACTGGACTATTATAATTTGTAAATCGTCGGTATCGTCTTATTTGATAATTACCGATATTGTGACTGACTGCAAGATCATTGTAGATCATAGTAGTTAGATTGTAGATTATTATAATATTGTTTTGGTGTTATTTTGGAAATATTGGCATTATTATTAAAATATGAATCATTTTTTAACTTCCATTGTTTCTATGATTAAAACTAAACTACTTTTTGTACCTTAAGATCACATATATTTCGATTTTTACATAATTCATGTACTTTTAATACTAAATAGAGATCTTAAAATGTGATGTAAAATTCAAACATTTTTTCAAAGTTTCGTTGAATTTTTCTCTACTCTCAGTACATTTAAAAACACTCAAGAAAACATTTTCCCGATTCGATTAATAATACCTCGGGAATAAACGGATCAGATCTGGATCATACACTATACAAAAACTTCATACTGTATGTCTATATATACATAATATATATATAATATACATAATATTCATAATATATATATAATATACAAAAATGTATTTTTAAGGACAATCAATTCCACCATTTTGCGTAGTTTTATATCAATAAGTGTTAATTTGACCAATTCGTTTGGTAAACTTGACTGCATTGTTTTTTATTTAAACCCCAAACTATCAAAACAAAAACACATTCTTTTTCGAAATTGTGCCATATATTATTTAGCTTTTCAAGGACAATCCTCTCCATTATACATTTATTACATAACTTTATACTTTAAACTATTGCAGGTGTTGAAAAACCATACCATTTTTCAATTCCACTTAATAATTAGTCATTTTAAATACGGTTTATTTGACTAATCCATTTAGTAAATTTGACCGAACGATTTCTTCATTTAATTAGTATATTTAGAAACTAATGATATCATATTTTTGTCAATTGTACTATATATATATGCCGTTGTAGCGATTTGGCAGGGTCGATACCAGCAACATAATATTTAGTTAAATTGACTGAATTCTTCTCTCTGTGTGTAATAATAAAACTTAGAAACTTGCATAATTAAATGTCTACACTAAGATAAATTATCATTTGTTATCTTCCATTATCTTTCTAATGAAATCTGTAATCAGAACACACCTTGATTATTTCAAAATTCAAAAAATCAAAAGACATTTTGTCATATCCAACGGCAGTTATACGATCACGTAACTTACGTATAACGAATCCATGAAGCTGCGAATATCCCATTCGCGTCTTGTTATCGGTCGCAAGGGCCGTAAGCTTTTCAGAGCAAGCCATGGCGAAATTTTAATAAGCAACTTTATTGAGCCACTGCGGTCCCATCTCTTACTATATATATGACAAGAGTCGAAAAGATACGACCTCGAACAACCGGCCACTTGACCATACCGAAAACGACAAATTCTGCGGAATATATATATACGGACATTGAATCGAACATTCCTTCGTTCACCGGAGAAAATTGTTATACCCACTACCTATTGAATTCCCGGTTATTACATTTTCAACGAAGATCAATGATTATAACTTTTTTAATCAATTACATGGAAAACGGCTCTAAAGGTTACATAAATTTAGCTTTCTGTCACATGAACAATTCTCAGTAACCGAATTTCTGTAGATTTTAAAATTGATTACCGATCACAGTAATACAATGCAATTGATAAAAATATAAATTATTCAATAAGTTATAGGCTTACTAAAAACTTTCGGGTATAAATTGCATTATTTAAACCAACGCAAACGATATTTCCAAATGTTTTCAGATGATTTACTCGAACAACTTTGGTAGCTCCTGTTCTAAAATCATCAATTTCTGTTGCATTGATATACATTGTTTTGGTATATAATTATCAAAGTGTCATTTTACTTCTAGTCAGAACCGTTGTTAACGGAACCAACCGTCATTTAACGTTTGAAGTGTTAAACGGCTATTTGACGGTATTTTCGTAGACCGAGGGTGGTTTATCGCGTGCTAAACATCCCCCAGCTCGGAATAATATCGTGTCGCGATCGCATTTTGTGTATGCCGGTAAAATGGAAAACTCGCCAGCACTCGGCCCCGGGGCTTCGGCCCCTCCAGACTAGTTATACCGAGACGCGTTGGTGGGCGCAGATGCGGCCGGGTGGGCGAGGGGGTGAGAAATACCTGGCACAAATATGTATCAAGGGAGCTTGACCGTGTGGAATGGAGGAGTTTGGCCGAAAGCCAGGTTCGATATATACCTAGAGGCCATTCAGCATCCGAAGCATTGGGCCTGCAGTCTGTCTCGTTGTCTACTCCAAGTTCAAACTGCACGCTTCGAAGGATCAGATTCGAAGCCCTGAAAAAGCTCCGGAGAGTTCTGCTCCGGGGAAAATTATTGCTTATTTTTATCGCAACACAAAGCTGGAGAGAACGTTCGCGTGGATTTTTTACTCGGCGATTTTTCGCAAGCCTCTTATCTCGATACTCGCTGAAAGGAGAAATTTATCGGGAGATGCGTATCCCCCGGAGTTTAAAGGGAAAAATCCGAAATTCGCGAAAGGAGTTAAAAGTGTTCAGTTCTTCTGACGGAGTATCTAATATACGTTTCATTGCTACAATCCTCCCTATACCTATATATGTACCAGTTTAATCGCTAAAGTATCGAATTTGAATTCGACGCTGCAGCTACGAAAGTAAGCGATATACGTGATTATTTTTGGGAAGATTTGTATTTTCTCTTATAATGGCCCAATTCTAATGTTGCTTTTACAATAATACCGTTTTTTTTTTTGTCGACAGCGCAAGATCGATTCAGCAATACTTTCAGCACAGAACGTTTATAAAACGGAATAAAAAACAACTTGTATGTTTGTAATCCGGCTATATGTATATATATCTTGAAACGACAACGATAATATTTTACTGTTTCGTATCGGTATAACGGTAAACCGATAAAGAGTAAGAAGTTAGTTTGAAAAGCTTCTTTTATAACCGGAGATATGTAGGAATCGACTTTAAAAAAGTAAATGACCTAAAATCTGTTTTCAGTCAAATGCTTTGCTCTTATAATTTTTTAATATACGTTTTCATGCTTTTTAAATCATTATATAATCACGTTATATATAGTCTTACCTACTTATGTGAACTTATATATGACTAAACAGGGTGTCCCATTTTAATCTGTCGGTGGCAGTAACTCCGAGGGGGGTGGTTCAATCAAAAAACGTTTCAGACAAAAGTTGCAGGGGTTAAAGGGGAACATCGAACGGTGACGTTGACCTTGACCTTGAGGTCAAATTTGAAGGTTATTTGAAGGTGACATTGATTTTTTTAAATGGAAAGCCCTATTTTTTATCCCGTATTTGAAAAGAGCGGGAAATTTTACGTTCAAAACGATAACAACATGCCTAGTGGGGGGCCTTTGCCCCCCCCCCCCCCCCACCCCTCCCCGCTTAAAAACTAACCTAACCTAACCGTCACAAACCTGCCTGAAACTTCCGTATTATATGAGACCATTAGAGAAATGTCCTATATAGTGTTGAAACTTCCCTGAGGGTGAAACGTCCCGGAAGGTGAAATGGCAGAAGGTGAAGTGTCCAGTGACCTATGAAAGGCACATGCAATTCAAGGACATTTTTTCATTTCGTGTACGCATCTCATTCAATATTTTAGGAGTATACTTGAAACGTTTTCTACATGTGTACATCAATTTAGTTTTAGTGTGTATATGTATTGTAATTTGATGTACAAGTCCATTTACATTTCGCGTGCGTCTCTATGTACCATGTACCTGTTACATTCTATTTCGTGGAAATATTTACATGTTCCTGCCGAGGTCACTCATAGTTTTGTGTACATAGATTCTGTTGTCAGATGGGTCGATTACATAAACAAGGTCTTAGTTACCGAGCCATTTTATTTGTTTACATTATTGTTGTTTTGAAAAATATGAATCGATTCTTTTAATGTTTTGCCTAAATTCCTTTCCTTTTTTACTATTTTTATTTACATTGTCGAAATCAAAAGCATGACTAGTATTATAGACATAGGTTTGATAAACTTGTGGAATTGTGATTGGTGTGTGATGGATCTTATTATAGTCTTTTGGTCTGTCTAATATATAATTTTCTGTAATTATATCTGTATCTTTTTTGTTAAAGAATTTTTAAAGCATGAACTTGTACGTAAGATGGAGCACCAATCACGTTAGATAATTTCTTACATGCGGTTTTACATTCGCGAACGTTGTGTTGTTCGATTAACCTTTTCACTCCGGGGATTTTCCTTTAAAATTGACCTCGCATTTTAGCTGAATTTCATGACTTAAATGCATGAACATCTTATGACAAGTCGCCACTCCGAGTGCTGGTCCATATATGGACCACTCTCGGAGAGAAAGTTGAGGCTAATGTAAAAAATTATAAGTGAAGGTTTAAGGGCGCTTTTCAATGTTTTTTGATGTTGTGATTACAATAAAAATAGTGAAA